>PVKV010005070.1:0-119980 GCA_004027835.1 Alouatta palliata | reverse complement strand
GGCAGCCCTGAGAAAAAGGCAGCAGCACAAGGGAAACTCATAAATAAAGCCCTAACTCCCCAGGACAGAGCACCTGGGGAAAAAAAGGGGTTTATGCGTTCTGCTGCCGCAGACTTAAATGTACCTGCCCAGCAACTCTGAATGAACAATGGAGCTCACAGCTCAGCATTTGAGCTCCTATAAAGGACATTCTGTCTCCTCAAGCAGCTCCCTGACCCCCGTATATCCAACGAGTCACCTCATAAAGGAGAGCCCAGACTGACATCTGGCAGGTAATCTTCTGGGACAAAGATAGCAGAAGAAGAAACTGGCAGCAACCCTTACTGTTCTACAGCTGCTGCAGGTGATCCCCAGGCAAGCAGGGCCGGGAGTGGACCTCAGCAGTCCTACAGCAGAGGGGCCAGACTGTTAGAAGGAAAACTAAGAAACAGAAAGAAATAACTTAATTCCAAATATTATACGAAACTATAGTAATCAAAACGGTATAGCAGTGGCATAAAAACGGACATATAGACTAATGGAACTAAGCAGGTAGCCCAGAAATACACCATTTTATATGGTCAACTGATCTTCAAGCGTGCCAGATTACACAAAAGGGAAAAGTAATGTCTTTAATAAATGATGTTGGAAAAATTGGGTATCCACATGGAAGGAAGAAATTAGGAAGGAAGGAAGGAAGGAAAGAAAGGAGAAAAAGAAAAGAAAATTGGACATACACAAAAATAAACTCAAAATGGAATGACTAGAAACCATAAAATTTTTAGAATAAAACATAAGGGAAAAAGTTTTTTGATTTTGGCCTTAACAGTGATTTCTTGAATAATACCTCAAAATCCCAGGAAACAGAAGCAAAAACAAATGGAATTACATCACAGTAGGAAGCTGAGTTTCCAATTTCATAGTCACAGACATGACTTAAATGAATGGAAAAGAGTTTATTTATGGTACTAATATAAATTCTCTAGTGTAAAATGTATATGAGAATTGCTCACAGAATACCTTTATGTTAAGTTCTCATTTTTTTGTTGGTAGAGTAGTAGGTTTGGGCAACATTGTGGAGAAAAAACGTTGGAAATACTTTGTTTATAAGAGCATGGACTTAAAAATTAAATAACAATGCATTACCTATGTCATGGTGAGCAAATTAGTTAACATCTCTGTTCCTCTGATTCTTCATTGCTGGTATTAAATGCAGTAGAATGATACTTCTATAAGGAGTATTGGAAAATTTCAGTGAACAATATTAAAACTCCCTAGTCCAGTATGTAACATAAATTCAGGTGATTATAGCAAATAGCTACCATTTACTGATCGCTTACAATGTACTAGTTACAGAGTTATGCGCACTGTTTCATTTTATTTAAAATTCGTGTAAAGGTAATTGCAGTTTTTTGCAAATATAAGTAATTTAAATGGCAAAAACAGTAATTATTTTTGCACCAACTTAATATTTATAAAAATCCTGCAAAAAAAACTGTTGTTTTAATAAACTAATATTCAATTAAATTAAACCTTAGAAATCTAGTAACTTCCCACAAAACAACACAGTGATAAAGTGGGAAGGCAAGACAAGGTCATCCGATTTGGGAGACTGTCTATTCACCTTCTATTTTTTAAAAATTTTTTACTGTAAGCTTACAAAGTGTTACATTTTTTCCTCATTTGTCATAAGGAGTATTAGTTAACCATGACAACAGACTTCTGTGTAACAAATTATCCTTAAAATTCAGTGGCTTAAAATAATAACTATTTGTCTTTAGAGGTCTCTAGAGTGCCGGGGGTCAGCCGTGCTGGCCTCAGTTTTTCAGTGGTGGCTGTCCTCAAGTCTCTTTTCCTGAGACCAGCATCTAGCACTGGCATGTGTGGCGAGGACAAAGGCACATGTAAGAGAAGGTTCAGTTTTATAGGTACATTATTACACCGTATTTCTAACACCCCTTCGGCTTAAGCAGATCATGTTGCCCCTACCAGGAGTCAGGCATTACACTGAACCCACTTTGGAGAGCCCTGCAAAATTACTTCTAAGTGGCATAGATGTGGAGAAAAATGGAGTGTCATGATTGGGAATGCAATTTACCCCAGAAGGGGAAAACAGTCCTGTTCTACCTCAGTGTTTTCAAAATTAGAGTGTAAATCAAGATCACCTAAAAGCCTTGCTAAAAATGGAAACTTTGGGCTACCTCCACAATTTAAATTATTTTCATCTAGATTTAGCCACCAAAATATGTATTTTAGCAAGTACCCCAGTGATTCTGAGGCTGGCAGTCCACATTTTGAAAAACACTTTTCTATATAACTTTGTTTCTGTTTCTAATATATGGCCCGTCAATCATCCTCATAAAAATATTTTATTCAATGTACCAATACACGGCCTACTGCATCTTGCACTCTTTCCATTGAATTTTCTTCCCCTTAATGCAGTCGCTTCTTGATATTGAGAGCAATATGTGGAATTTGACTTGCCTGATATACTTTATGCTATTATTTATTTATTTATTTATTTTTGAGATGGAGTCTCCCTCTATCGCCCAGGGTGGAGTGCAGTGGCGCAATCTCAGTTCACTGCAAACTCTGCCTCCTGGGTTCAAGGCATTCTTCTCCCTCAGGCTCCTGAGTAGCCGAGACTATAGGTGCACTCCAACACACTCACTTAATTTTGTATTCCTATTAGAGACCGGGTTTCACCATGTTGACCAGGTTAGTCTCAAACTCCTGACCTCAAGTGATCCACCAGCCTTAGCCTTCCAAAGTGGGATCCACATGGGACGTGAGCCACCATATCCAGCCATTTATGCTAATAATTTTCTAAAGGAAGAACAGGCAATAACCTTGAAAAATAATTGAAAAGTTTGTGTGATTTGATTTTTTTAAGGTGGTAAGACAATGGCAGAAATACTAATTCATTTCAGTACTCAATGGATAATGGAGTACATAAAAATTTCTGAACTCTTTGTTTAACAATTATTCACTAAAAGTTTGCCTCCTGAGTTCTAGAAGTCTATCAAATGTGTTCATTAATCATTTCTACAATATCAGACTTAGGCTGTTGAACATACATAGCCATATCTCCTGATGTTGATTAGAGAGTCTTAATGTCTAAAACGTATTATTTGCAAAATAAATAACTCTGTAAATATATAATTACATGTAATTTGTATTTTATATTCAGTAAGATTTTTCATTAATATGAATTATAAATCATTTGGGAGAGCCTTTTCCACAGCCTCCTCTATTTTCTTCTTAGGAAAATGCAATTACACAATAAGGATTCTTCTGTTTCCACAAAATCAGACGCAAGCCCTTGTGTTAAATATGTGCTGATTGCTCAGAATATCATAAGTACATGATTAATGTAAGAGAGATACTATGGAATAGTGGAAAATGAGGACCTTGAAAGCAGCAGAAAAGGATTTGTATTCTGGCTTGTCTACTTATATAATTATTGGGGCTGGTTTCTCTATTTATAAAATGCAGATAACCCCTAATTTTATCACACAGTTGTAGATTTGACATAATATGTGTAAGACTTAGCACTTATAAGTTATCCATAAATTACTATTTTGGAGACAGGCTGACTTTCAAGACAATTCTTAACCATAAAGAGTCCACTGTTCCAACTTTTGGAAAGTGTAGCACAATATATGCAAGTCAATTTGACAATAAATCATTATGCCCTTTGATATATAGAAACATGAATAAGAACAAAATCGTCTGATTAGGTGCAAGTCCAAGTTTCATTACATACAAGTTATAAAACTTTGGGTGGAATGACTACTTTGTGTCTTTTTCTCCTCATCTCTAAAGTAGGGTTATTGTTATTTATTACGATTGTTATTGTGATCATGAAATTCCATAATATGTATAAATCACTTAGCTCTATTTTATATATAAGAATAATTTAATTTTAATTATGTTATTGTTATCACTATTATTACTATTAATTGTGGTATTTTAATCTGGTTTCTAATACTAGATTTATAACGTAATGGACCTAGCCAACTCATTTAACTTTTCTAGACCTACCAAAAATGGGCTGATGACTAAGGCTGATCATGCATGCCTGGAAGATGGTTGTTGCCATCTTCTTTTTTGTTTACACTGTTTAGTTTTCTCTAGCAAGGAAATGTTTTATGTGTTTTAAAATGGGAAGCATCAAAATAAACTGGGCATTCTGAAAAGACATGTTAAAATAATTGAGATTTCAGACTGAGCACAGTGGCTCACTCTTGTAATCCCAGCACTTTGGGAGGCCAATACAGGCAGATCACCTGAGGTCAGAAGTTCGAGACCAGCCTGGCCCAGATGGCGGAACCCCATCCCTACTAAAAATACAAAAATTAACCAGGCATGGTGTCATGCACCTGTAGTACCAGCTACTCAGGAGGCTGAGGCAGGAGAATTGCTTGAACCTGGGAGGTGAGGAGTGCAGTGAGCCAAGATCATTCCACTGCACTACAGCCTGAGTGACAGAGAAAGACCTGGCTGAAAAAAAAAAAAAAAAAAAATTAAGTAGCATATGGGTACAGAAAAACAAAGGTATGTAGCTTTAGAGGTATCACTGAAATTTTTAAGTCTCTGGTTCTTCATGTGTTATATTTAGGAGTTTTCAGGAAAATATCCATGAGTTTAGTGATCTCTAAGGACTATATGACATGTCTGATATCTGAAATTTCCTAAGCATATTAATTGGGTGAGCTGTTGTTCTCTGCAAGTCTCATTTTACTGACCTGAAAAATGGAGATAATATTGCCTGCTTTGATTAATGAGTTACTGAATGTGAAGCTGAATTGAGTTAGTAGATGTGAAAGGGCTTTGAAAAATGGCAACTACTATATAAATATAAAACATGATTATTGTAAATTATCACAGATTTACTGGCCATGGCTCAGAACAGTAAATGGAAAGAAGCGAAGTTGTTAATTGGGAAGAAACAGGAGTGGCAACCTTTCTCATGGAGGATAATCCAGAATTTATGTTGTGTAGTGCTGTGGTTAATTGATTGGGGTTGGAGCTGGTGAGTAATTAAGTTTAGTAACAGTCTGCCAATGCAATTTTTTCTGTCTCTTGTCACATTATATCACTTACAATGAACACAGATTCAGGGAGAATATCAACTATTATAAGACCTACAGCTATAGGAAGATAACATACATTTCAGTTGTTGGCAATGGATGGGAGATATATATATATATATACACACACACACACACACACACACACACACACACATACATATACATATATATATATATATATACACACATATATATATATATATATATATATATATATATATACACACACATATATGTATATATGTAGACATTTGTTAAAGAGGGGAAGTTTGGAACATAGTTCTTGTTGTCAAGGTGTACATTCCAAAGTCAATTATCTTTCTTTACTCATTATGTAAAAGGAGACTATTTACAATTTCCTTCATGTAAAATGCGAAACACTTAATGATCTCTCTCTCTTTCTTTTTCCTTCCTAGAGTTCTTATCAATCTCTACAGTTATCATGATTTCAGAACACTCTTCTGATTTTCATTAGATCTGCATGTTTGGTAAAAACTAGTATGGTACTGTGAAAAAAATCTCAGGTATTAAAAAAGACTTTGTATTTAAATTCTCCCTCCCTCATTGACTAGGTTGGTAATGCTTCTTAGCTCCATTTCCTGTTCTCTAAAACTGTAACACTAACTTTTACCTTAAAATATCTAGGCAAGGAAATCACCTAGCACAGTGTCTAATTATTTGTAATAATTCCTTAAATATTATTTTTGGACATTTTTTTCTTCTTCAAGGTATGGGTCATATCTTATTCATCAAAATGTATATGTCCCATCAACATTCCCTATATTTGGCTCTTTTAATCTTAACATTTTGTCACTTTAATGACTTCTGTGCCTTTTCACTTGTCCGTAGGGACTCCTCTCCCATCAACTTTTAGTAACTTGCTTATAGACTTTTAAAATAAAACTTGCCTACATCAATTGTCTTAGGGGGCTTACTTCAAAGACTCATGGTAATATTGGATGAATAATTAGAAAATTAGCATGATTCCTTTAAAATTAATTAGTTTATTTATTAGCATTGTTCTTGATGAAGAATAATAGATACATTCATAATGTAATCTAGAGTTTTAACGAAAGGACCCTCAGCCACTTTTATAATCAAATAAAAACTAGGAAAGTAATAATGAGACACCTTTACTTTTCTTGACACATTGGCAAACATTACCACATTTGAGAAAAGGCAACTGTGACAAGGTTGTAGGTAAATGAGAGCTCGGAATCATTGTTGTCGTGATTGTAACTTGGTTCAACACCTTTGGAGCAGGGGGAATAATATGTGACAATGTGATTGTAAGGAGGCCTAGGGCTTAGGTGTTGAAGCCATTCCTGCCTGACAGATACAATATTTTAACTTAGATTATATTTTTGAGGACTTAAAGGACACAGGAGAAAAAGCACCTGTCTAGTGGCTGTTTGAATAGCAAACTTATTTTTTTTAATAAACTGATATTCTATGTTTATCTAGAGTTGATGGGGTTGATGGAAATTTTGGATTTGAACAGACCACCTGCAATCTAGTCATCTTTTAATACTCACTGATTTGGAGGACAAGTTGTCAGTTCCTATCAAACTTTTAAAAGACACATACCTTTTAAATACCTTTTAATGCAACAATGTCATTTTGGGGATTCTGTCTTACAGATATATACACAATATTGTCCCCCAAAATGCACATAAAAGATGCTTGTGGCAACACTATTTGTAACAAAGGAAATTCAGAAACTATCAAAATACCCAATAATTGTGTCTGATTAAACAATATCATAGTTACGGAATGCTTGGAGGCTCTTATACATTAAAAGTAGACATATATATTCTGGAAGTATCTCTAAAATAAAATGAACATAAATACATACCCATACCCACACTCACACAACAAACATAAGGCCAGAAGAGAGTCTATTTTTTAAACATCATACCCCTATATAATACACAATATATGTATATATTTGTATATTTTTTCAGATATTAATTGTCTTTTGTGTGCTACAGATGGGAATAGGACATGGATAGAAAATACTTTGAAGAGCACTAAAATCTCTTACTAGAAAATTGGTGCAGAGAACCCCTGATTCAAGCTGGAGGATAGAGTTTTATTTTACCATACATCCTTTGGAATTTATTTTTGTACCATGTACATTTCAAAAGGTAACTTAAAACATAATCTAAAAACAGTTAGAGACCAAACAAATGTAAAAAATTAAAACAAGTTTCAACAAGTAGACATGTTTCTGTGTCGAGCATAGACACCCACCCTACTATTGACCAATTTAACACAAACACATATTGAAATTATACTGTGCAGTCTCAGTATTAGGCTTAATCTTATATTTCACACATTAACAGGATATATCTGTTTCTAGTTCACTAGATTTCAAATAACAGGCCTACCAAGACAGATTAAAAGTCAATGAAACACACAAAGCAAATAAAGAGTTGAATGAAATTTAAAAGAATAAATGACTGCTTAATGCTTCTTTTGATTCACTAAGCTAGACAATGTATACATTTTAGGTTCAGCATTTTTTCCACATTAATATATAGTGCTCTATATTTGCACTGCAAGAATCATGGAAGCCTGGTAGTTAACAAGTAATGAAAATACAGATGGAGATAAAGCTATCTAATTAATTCCAAAATCTGGTTGCATTTGAAAGAGGAGCGACATGCCCATAGATGTTTTTCTGTCCTCATTTCAACATGCAGAGTTGCTTTCAGTCAAAAATATTTATTTCACCAGGAAATACCCATAGTTGCTTGGTTATATCCTGGTTCATTCCCAGTAATTATTTTTCTAGGGCAGCTGTTGTTTTCATTTAAACTGACTATAAACAGGAAACAGGGTGCACAGATTTTTTAAATGCAGATAATTAGAAAAGAGCAACATTTTCGAGGGTAAATCTATATTTATAAATGCATGTATACATAGAAACAGCTTTTACATAATCATTTAAAGAGTTAAAATGAGCTAAATTAGGAAGATAAAACATGAAGTTACATTTAGAAGTGCGTAAATATGGAAGTTTCTTAGAATCTATATCAGTTCAAAAAAAGGGAAAAACTGTCTAAAATTAAGAATATTTAAATATGGGATGAACCAAATGTAAGAGTCAACCCTGCATCACTTAAATGTCTTTAAAAGTATAATCATCACATGTCAGAGATGGAGTAGATATTTTTCTGCAGCAGGGTGAGGATGAAAAGACACTTGGCCTAGAAGACACTTTTCAAATATTTTCTCAATGAAATGGAGCATGAATCTAATATACAGGAGTAGACTACATATTACAGGATTTCTTATGAGACAAGGTATAGGACAATATAAAAATCATACATTTGATTGTCAATGGCTCGGCCACATTTTGATTACTGATTCAGTAAGCCTGATATTAGGCTCAATAGTTAATATTTCTTTTTTTTTTTTAAGGCAATTTATTGTTGAACTCTTCCAATGATTATAAATCATCTTCATTATCATTTCTATACATCTATCCCAGATTAGTCTTCTGGAAGAACAAAGAAAACCACTCATTTTAATTTATTTATTTATGTTAAATAATGTGCCGCCTCTTTGTATATTTGAAGGCAACTCACTTATCCTACCCAAGACTTCTTGTCTCCAGTAAAAACATAAATTAACCCTTCCATGCTTCACAAGCTGCATGTTTATTTCTAACAAGCCCCAGCTGGTAATGATGCTCCAGGTTCAAACCATTGTCCTCAAATGAGAAGTTAAAAGTAAATATGTGCAGAATAATTTGAGTTAATTATTTTTCTTCATTATGTCTATCATTTTTCATTCTTCCATATTAATCTCTGCAAATAAAAACAAATGTTTGAATACCTTTAGGTAAAGTTTGCTCCACTCCATTTCACACCAATATGCACACTAGTATCTGACTCCTATAAAAACACTCACTTATGTTGCTTGCCTTTTCCTGGTGGGTTTTGAGTTTGCCATTCTCACCAAGATCCCCTGTGGTAATTTTATTCATTTCTATTGTTGGAATTGTTGTGCATAATTTAATAACCTACATAATCTCTTCTTCTATCCAGGAGTCTTTGATTGAAAGTAAATAGATAAGTGACTTCTGTATGCCAGAAGTATTAGGGACCTCCTAAGTACTGATACTCATGGAAAATATTGTGGTCATTGATACTTATCAGAGCACATACTCTATTATCCCTGGTCACTTCTTAAGAGATGACTGTCTGTGGTCATCTGTCCAGTACTGTAAGCTTGCCCTTATATTTTCCTCTAGTTTTCATATTTTTTACTAGCTTTCCTCTCTTCCCATAGTTAATTGACTCCTCTATCCCTCTATAGTGCTGAGTGGATATTCAGTTTCATGGTTACCATGATTCCCTACATCCTCAAACTCTGTGCTGAATACTTCCCATACCTCATAATCCAACATAGCAATTATTTTGACCTATGGATTTGACTTATCCTAAAACACTTTCAAAAGGAACTTCTTTATTTTCTAATGTACTATGTACTTCATTATCAGAGGAGATGAGAACAGTGTAACCCATATTTCCTACTGCTATTCTGAATAGCACTCCTTTGTTAGTCTATGAAAGTCTAGCTTTACTGAGACTCTGGCTACACCAGCAGAGATCACATCATACCGCTACATTTGGCTGAACTGGGATTTGATTCAGACAACGTTTAGAGTTATGCTTTTGATTACTGTGCTAGGGCATATATATTAAGGATTCAAACAATTAATAAATTAAAAACTAGCTAGGAAAACATAAACACCAGTGACTAATGTACAAGGCATATTTCGATAAGTTCTAAGACTCATTCTTCATTCATTTATTTGCAAATATGCTAAGCTTTAGACACGGTACTGTGGATGCAAAGGCATACTGTTTGGAAGGATGAAAGGCACATCTATGAATAAATATAGTATAATGGGCAGGCATTGAATATTACTGTAGAAACATAAAACTTGAGAATCAGAAGAGGTTCCCTAGAAGAGGTAATACTTAACGTGACTCTCAAAGCATGCTGATAGGTACTCATCGAACAAATTGAAAAAAATATTTCAGGCAGAGCATAAACATAAGCACTAATGTAAGGAAAGGCATGTTGAGCCCAGAAAATAAAAAGTAGCTTGGTGCTGCTGGAACATAAAATAGTCAAGAGTCTTGGAAAGTAAAGTCAGCAGAGTCAGGATTTCAAGGTTCTCAGGGCTGAGTTGTAATCAGTGAAATACAGGAATGCCTTTTGTATAGGACGAATTTGAACTGTGTTCTTATTAATGGATAATAATTCTATCATTGGAGGCTGCCTGATCAATAAAAATACTAGGCACAGAGGTAGAAATTATATGGATTTTTTTTTAGGAAAAAAAGAAAGTGAGGTTATCATGGCATCATCAGGTCTTTCTATTTTTATTTTTTGTGGACAGCTCAATTTATCAGAGCTGGGCCTTAATGGGTAAAATGGACCTTATCCAGGTGATGATCACACTAAAACTCAGACTCCACTACTATGTAATATATCCATGTAGCAAACTGCAATATATCGATGCACCAAAGCTACCTGTACCCTTTACGTTTATACAAATAGTAGAATAAAGGAGCTGGATCAGTGTCTGCGTAATAATGCTGAGACTGAGAAAGTAAATTAAGATTAAGAAGAGAAACTGAGAGCAAACCTGGTTCCTAATACTGTAACTTCAGCAAGCTACCTAACCTCCCTTAAACTCTAATCAATCAATTCATTGCCCTCATTTGAAGTGAAAATAACATAGACCCTGGTATCAATAAGAGTAATGATAGACTTGGCATAGAAAGTGCCAGGTGAGTGTCTGAAATGTCACATGGGCTAGGTAAAACGTCTGCTTTTATCATTGTTGGTGGTGTTACTGTGCAACATATGACAACACAGAGGCACTGTGTTGAAGAAGTTTAGCTGGTCTGAGATTGTTTCTGTCATCCTAAATGTATAGGTGGAAGCAGGACTAATTTTAGATCTTAGCAGCTAGTGGCTCAGGAGCTCCTGATTTGGTCTGAATTGTGCCATGGGCACACCAGGTGGTTTCTTATATTTGTGTTAAGACCATGAAGGGAAATCATCACTAATGAAGCCTAGTGGAAGGAGAGATACAGGAGCTTCAACTTAGTGTATTGTTCCACGGCCAGAACTATGAGGAAAAAATGTCACTGTTTCAGCCATTGAAAACCTTACTTTTTCTTTCAAGGCAGTGATTTCAAAGGTCAGTAAGTGCTGAAATTGTAGGCTTTTGTAATATCAAAGCCTCGTCTTAAAACTGCCCAGAAAACAAAGATCACATAATATCCTTCACAAGTCCAAGGAGTTACCCAGTAATCCTTATAAAATCCAATTTGATAATTCACAGTTTTTTCAGTCTAAATATCTTGGTTGTGAACATCAGAGCAGGAGATGTCTGCCCAGGGCCCTGGAAGGCAGTCTAAATTGAACATTTTATAATCCCATAAATAATAAAGTTGTCAACCATATTTTCAAGGAAATGTTCATTTTAGACTTCAGGTGTTCAGAAACAAAACCCCATGTGTGATTGAGACTTGGAATATAACTCTCCTATGTGGGGACATCAGAATTTCCAGCTTCATCTTTTCTACCACTTCAAACTATTTTTCTTCTTTTATACATATAAGTGTATTCCCTTAAACAAAAATAAGAACAACATTAAGTCATTTCTTGGTTTTTGTTTTATTTTTAATCATAGCAAGCATTGTCTCCGTAAGACTTGCTTACTGCTTTTAAGATAAAAATTCACTAATTTCTTCAGAAGTAAATTTTCTCATTTACTCTAGTAGCCAAAGGAGAATAATAACAACGGCAAATTAATAGCTTTGAATTATTAAAGCTTTCAACTTCTCCTTAGTGAATATTACATGATCCATATATTTCTAAGCAATGTTAATAATATGACTTTGGGTATTTTTCTATAGACAAAAGTATAACAGTAGTGTCAGAAAACCAATTAGAATGGTAAAAATGTATTTAAAGAATTTTGAAACATTGGATTCTGCAGAAGCATTTAAAATATGAAAGTCCTTACTTTTTAAACAAAAATCTATAGTTTTAAATTAGTTTTTAAATAGCTTTAAAAATTATATATTAGCAGTGATATTTCAGAATTAATTTTCTACTAGAAAGATGAACGTAGTATATAAAAATCAACTCATGTATTTCTTTTACAGATTTAATTGACCATATTTACATATTATTTTATTAATTCTCACAAAATGTTGGTTTGCTTTTACAGTATTCTTCTGCCATTGTTTTCAATGACACTTTGCCCTTTAAGTATATTAAGTTTCTACATGGGGAAAAAATGAATATGAAAGAGAAAGTAAATGTTCCTCAATTAGACAATTTGATAGGCTTTAGCTCACATATTTTGGCTACAAATCTGGATTTTACAAATTTTTTTTGTTTTATTAGTGCATTAGCACCTTTTTCGTTCTTGCATTTATACACTTGTTAGTATGTTTTTATAAATATGCACAATATATTTGATAGCTATAATTATTTAGGCATTGTACTAGGTAGTAGTAAAGTATTATCCCTAACCTTGAGGAACTCCTACTCACTCCAGTGCAGGAAATGAATATACAAAAACACAAATAAAATAATGTCATAATTATATTAATATAAGAGGAACAATGAAACCTAACTATGAGTTTATGAAAGGCCAGAGAATATTATACTTGAAAAATACCCTAAAGGAAGAGTATGAGTGTGGTGCCTGGAACCGGGAAAAGCATTCCAGACAGAGTGAATAATGAAGAAAAACATGACAACTGGGTGCAAAGTCAATGGCAAATGGTTGAACATGGAAGAGTTTTGGAGGATGAACTAGAAAGGTAGAGAGACACATGTTACAGACCTTCTAATGAGCTAAATGGTGTAATTTGGAATTTATTCTATAGATGACAACAAGCCATTGAAGTGTTTTCATATAGGGGTTGCATGCTTAGATTTGTCTTTAACTCATACTTTATGACTCTAAAATAAAACACATCCAAAGACACCAATATCTTGTAAATAAATGTATAAAAATGTTTAAGAAAAATATCAATATAACATTGGCAATGCCTTGTTAACAGCTAAAGAAATGAATGGAATCAATGTTACATTATTTCCTTATTATGAAGAAGCTACATTATGTTAGCAGTAAAAGGCATTTCTCAGTTGAGTCAGTATCTGCTGGAAAAAAAACTATGAATACAATAAAAATTTAGGTATATACATATATTGTACATGTACTTAGCTGAAATATAATCTAAATTTTATGTCCTTGAAAGGCCCAAAAGTAGAATTAACACATATAGACAGAAGTAGGAATACATTCATTGGGCTCTTGGGGACAAAACGATGCCTTAGAGCCTCAATGAATGACAAATTATGCTGTAGATTCAGCATACTAATAGCTTCTGGCATAATTACCAAGATTAGTTCTAGAGTTCATGCTTATCTTCAGCTATGATAGAGCATCTAGAGACTTATAAGAATCTACTGTTGAAATGAATGCCTGTAGACCATGGTTGTAACTCAGAAAGATTCAGAGTGTCTCAGAAATAAATCCATGCAAAATATTTCATGCTTTGGTGTATAAATATTTATCTGTGTGAATATCAAGCAAAGATGTTTAGGAGACATTTTCTTTTAAACTTCAAATTCCCCTTTATTATGACTTGGTGTTCTACCAATTCTATTTTTGCATTCCAGCACATTTTGACCCTAACAGAAAGTGGATATTTTATGTGTGGCTTCCAATGTAAATTTCACATAATTTGCCTTTTTGTTTCAAAAATTATATTTTTTATCTATGTGAAAATAAGAAATATTATATTATTAAAAAGATAAAATAATTATATTGCCTAACTAAAAATATCAACTATTTTAATATGTTCAGTAATTTTTAGCATCTACTGCATTAAAAGCAACAATAATAAAAAATGTATTAGCAACTTTGAAAGTAGAGTCCAGTATTTACCTCTTCAAATCTTTTATCAAGTCAATAGGAGGATTTTAATAAATACAATTTGCTTCATGCTCACACACACATATGCATACACACACATTATACGTTTTTTTAAGAGACGATTTAGTGTACGAGTTTCTCTGCAAAATGCTTTTGAGCATCTCCTGACTACAGTAATACAGAAAACAGGTACCATTATTAATGTGCTGCAAAGTTACTTGCCAACTCGGAGGTCTGTATAAAAAGATTTACTCGGAGAGGAAGCAAGATGGTCAAATAGACACAACTCTGGTGCACAACACCCAGTGAGAGAGACACAGAAATTGAGAGATCTCTTGGCTCCAACTAAGGTACCAGGTACATTTCAATGGGTCTGATCAGACAGTAAGCAAAGCCCAGACAGGGCAGACCAAGGTGAGGAGGGGTGCTGCTTCACCCAGAAAGTGCATCTGACTGACGAGTCAGAGGCTCCCCCTCCAGCACCATGGTCCAGATACAGTGCTTCCCTCAAAGACTCAGCAATTCACAGAACAGGGGATCTTTGCCAGTCAAGCGCCGGGAATTACAAGCACAGAGTTAAATAATAATCCAGGACAGTGTCCCAGACTGTCGCACAGATCTAAGCAAATGCATAAGCCCATAAGCTGACCAGAGAGCCTGCAGACTGAGCTATCACTCCTCCCCCTGCCTGGAGAGAGAAGGAGCTGAAAGTGGGAAGACAGATGGAGCAGGTGGGCGGGCCCCTCCCCCCATGACCAGAGAGAGAGAGAGCTGAAAGCAGGGAGGCAGACAGTGTGGCAAGGCGGGTCCCTACCCTCCCCCACAAAGCCCAGAGGGCTGAAGCACTAATTCTAGTGGGTTACACAACCAGTGCCTCAGTCTGAGCTGAACTCCGCATGATCCAGCTCCACAGAGGAGGAAAGGTGCAACCCATCATTAAAGAGGTGGAACTAGGCTTCATGTTTTAACAAAAAACACAGAAAACCTATGTAGCAATGGGACAGTGTACTTGACCACCCAGCAGAGCCTCCAGGTCAGCAGAAGAGGTGGGCCTAATCTCTCAGTGTAAACAAAAAAAGACACAGGAAGCCTACCTAGCAACCTGAAGGAGTCCCTGGAAACCTAGTAGCACCTTCACAGGCAGACAAGCAACCTCATCAAGCAGCTCCCTGAGATCAGAGCTAGATAAATCCATGATAATGGAAAAAACTAGTGCAAAAAAAGATGAAACCATCAAAGACCAGAATGCCTCTTCTACTTCAAGGGATCACAACTCCTCATCAACACGGGAACACAACATGACCAGGAAAGAGTGCAATGAATTGACAGAAACAGGATTCAGAAGGTGGGTAATAAAAAAACTTTTCTGAGCTAAAGAAACATGTTGTAACCCAATGCAAAGAAACTAAAAACGTTGAAAAAAGGTTAGATGAAATGTTAACTAGAATAATCAGCTTAGAGAAGAACATAAACAACTTGATGGAGTTGAAAAACACAGCACAAGAACTACATGAAGCAAACATATGTTTTAATAGCCGAATCTATCAAGCAAAAGAAAAGATATCAGAGATTGAAGATCAACTCAATGAAATAAAAAGAGAAGGAAAGACAAGAGAAAAAGAGTGAAAAGAAATGAACAAAGCCTCCAAGAAATATAGCATTATGTGAAAAGACCTAGTCTACACTTGATTGGTGTACCTGAATACAACGGGGAGAATGAATCCAAGCTGGAAAACATGCTCCAGGATATTATCCAGGAGAACTTTCCCAGCCTAGCAAAGCAGTACAACATTCACATCCAAGAAATACAGAGAACTCCACAAAGATATTCCTCAAGAAGAGCAACCCCAAGACACATAATCATCAGATTCACCAGAGTTGAAATGAAGGAAAAAATTTCTATGGGTAGCTAGAGAGAAAGGTCAGGTCACCACAGAGGGAAGCCCATCAGACTCACAGCAGATCTCTCGGCAGAAACCCTACAAGCCAGAAGAGAGTGGGGGCCAATATTCAACATCCTTAAAGAAAAGAATTATCAACCCAGAATCTCATATCCAGCCAAACGAAGCTTCATAAGTGAAGGAGAAATAAAATCCTTTATGGACAAGCAATTGCTGAGAGATTTCATCACCAACAGACCTGCCTTGCAAGAGCTCCTGAAAGAAACACTAAACACGAAAAGGAACAAATACCAGTCACTGCAAAAGCAAACCAGTTGGCAAAGACCAAAAATGCAGTGAAGAAAATGGGTCAACTAATGAGAAAGAAAATCAGCCAGTAACAAAATGGCAGGATCAAATTCACCCATAACAATATTAACATAGAATGTAGAAGGCCTAAACGCCCCAATCAAAAGACACAGACTGGCAAACTGGATAAAAAGTTAAGACCCATCGGTGGTGTGCTGTATTCAAGAAACCCATCTCACATACAAAGACACACATAGACTCAAAATAAAGGGATGGAAGAAGATTTACCAAGCAAATGGAGAACAAAAAGAAAAAAAAAACAGGGGTTGCAATCCTTGTCTCTGATAAAATGGACTTCAAACCAACAACGATCAAAAGAGACAAAGAAGGACATTACATAATGTTAAAAGGATCAATGCAACAAGAAGAGCTAACTATCCTAAATATATATGCACCCAACACAGGAGCACCCAGATACATAAAGCAAGTTCTTAATGACCTAAAAGGAGATTTAGACTCCCACACAATAATAGTGCGAGACTCCACTGTCAGTATTAGACAGATCACTGAGACAGAAAATTAACAAGGATATCCAGGACTTGAATGTGGAGCTGGACCAAGCAGACCTAATAGACATATACAGAACCCTCCACCCCAAATCCACAGAATATACATTCTTCTCAGCACCACATCACACCAACTCTAAAATTGACCACATAATTGGAAGCAAATCACTCCTCAGCAAATGCAAAAGAATGGAAATCATAACAGTCTCTCAGAGGACAGTGCAATCAGATTAGAACTCAGGATTAAGAAACTCAAATCCACACAACTACTTGGAAACTGAACAACTTGTTTCTGATATCAACTGGATAAACAATGAAATGAAGGCAGAAATAAAGATGTTCTTCAAAACCAATCAAAATAAAGACACAACTTACAAGAATCTCTGGGACACCTTTAAGGTAATGTGGAGAGGGAAATTTATAGCAATAAATGCCCACATGAGAAGGGAAGATTTAAAATTGACACCCTATCATCAAAATTGAAAGAGCTAGAGGAGCAAGACAAAACAAACAAACAAACAAACAAACAAACTCAAAAGCTACCAGAAGACAAGAAATAACTAAGATCAGAGCTGAACTGAAGGATATAGAGACACCAAAAACTCTTCAAAAAATCAGTAAATCCAGGAGCTGGTTTTTTGAAAAGATCAACAAAATAGACTTCTAGCCAGACTAATAAAAAAGAAAAGAGAGAAGAATCAAATAGATGCAATAAAAAATGATAAAAGAGATATCACCACTGATTCCACAGGAATACAAACTACCATCGGAGATTACTGCAAACAACCCTATGCACACAAACCAGTAAATCTGGAAGAAATGAATAAATTCCTGGACACTTGCACTCTACCAAGACTAAACCAGGAAGAAGTTTAAACCCTGAAAAGACCAATAACAAGGGCTGAAATTGAGGCAGCAGTTAGCCTACCGAACAAAAAAAGTTCAGGACTAGATGGATTCTCAGCTGAATTCTACCACAGGTATAAAGAGGAGCTGATTCCATTTCTTCTGAAACTCTACCAAACAGTACAAAAAGAGGGAATCTTCCCTAACTCATTTTATGAGACCAACATCATCCTGATACCAAAACCAGGCAGAGACTCAACTAAAAAAGAAAATTTCAAGCCAATATCCATGAGGAACATAGATGCAAAAATCTTCAATAAAATATTGACAAACTGAATACAACAGCACATCAAAAAGATTACTCATCACAATCAGGTAGACTTCATCCCGGGGATGCAAGGTAGGTTCAACATATGCAAGCCCATAAACGTAATCCATCACATAAACAGAACCAAAGACAAAAACTACATCATTATCTCAATAGATGCAGAGAAGGCATTCAACAAAATTCATCAGCTCTTCATGCTAAAAACTCTCAATAAACTAGATATCAACTGAAGGAATCATAAAATAATAAAAGCTATTTATGGCAAACACACAGCCAATATCATACTGAATGGGCAAAAGCTGGAAACATTCCCTTTGAAATCAGGCACTAGACAAGGATGCCCTTTCTCACCACTCCTATTCAATATAGTATTGGAAGTCCTAGCCAGAGAATTCAGGCAAGAAAAAGAAATAAAGAGTATTCATTTAGGAAAGGATGAAGTCAAACTGTCTCTATTTGCAGATGACACGATTGTGTATTTAGAAGACGCCATCGTCTCATCCCAAAATCTCCTCAAACTGATAAACAACATCAGCAAAGTCTCAGGATACAAAATCAATGTGCAGAAATCACAAGCATTCTTATATACCAACAACAGACAAACAGAGAGCCAAATCAAGAGCGAACTCCTATTCACACTTGTTACAAAGAGAGTAAAATACCTAGGAATACAACTAACAAAGGATGGAAAGGACATCTTCAAGGAGAACTACAAACCGCTGCTTAACAAAATAAGAGAGGACAGAAACAGATGGAAAAACATTCCATGTTCATGGTTAGGATGACTTTCTTCACAGAACTTGAAAAAAACCTTTTAAACTTCATATGGAACCAAAAGAGAGCCTGCATAGCCAAGACAATCCAAAGTAAAAGAACAAAGCCTGAGGCATCACACTGCCAGACTTCAAACTATACTACAAGGCTACAGTAATCATAACAGCATGGTACTGGTACCAAAACAGAGACATAGACCAATGGAACATAACTGAGGCCTTGGAAACAACACCACACATCTACAACCAACTGAACTTTGACAAACCTGACAAAAATGAGCAACGGGGAAAGGACTCCATGTTTAATAAACAGTGCTGCGAAAACTGGCTAGCAATGTGCAGATAGCAGAAACTGGACTCCTTCCTGTCACCTTACACTAAAATTAACTCCAGATGGATTAAAGATTTAAACATAAAATCTAACACCAAAAACTAGGAGAAAACGTGGGCAAAACCATCCAGGACATAGGCATAGGCAAGGACTTCATGACTAAAACACCAAAAGCATTGGCAACAAAAGCCAAGACAGACAAATGGGACTGAATTAAACTTCAGAGCTTCTTTACAGCAAAAGAAACAATCATTAGAGTGAACCAGCAACCAAAAGAATGGGAAAACATTTTTGCAATCTTACCATCTGACAAAGGGCTAATATCTAGAATCTATAAAGAACTAAAACAGATATACAAGAAACAAACAAACCCATTCAAAAATGGGTGAAGGATATGAACAGACATTTCTCAAAAGAAGACATTTATGAGGCCAACAAACATATGAAAAAATGCTCATCATCACTGGTCATTAGAGATATGCAAATCAAAACCACCTTGAGGTATCATCTCATGGCAGTTAGAATGGCAATCATTAAGAAATCTGTAGACAACAGATGCTGGAGAGGATGTGGAGAAATAGGAACACTATTACACTGTTGGTTAGAGTGCAAATTAGTGCAACCATTGTGGAAGGCAGTATAGCAATTCCTCAAGGACCTAGAAATAGAAATATCATTTGACCCAGCAATCTCATTACTGGGTATATACCTAAAGAATTATAAATTGTTTTATTATAAAGACACATGCACAGGTATGTTCACTGCGGCCCTGTATACAATAGCAAAGACTTGGAACCAACCCAAATGCCCATCAATGATAGACTGGACAAAGAAAATGTGGCACATATACACCATGGAATACTACACAGCCATAAAAAAGGATGAGTTCCTGTCCTTTGTAGGGACTTGGATGAATCTGGAAACCATCATTCTCAGCACACTGACACAAAAACAGAAAACCAAACACCAAATGTTTTCACTTATAGGCGGGTATTGAACAATGAGAACACGTGGACTCAGGGAGAGGAGCATCACATACTGGGGGCAGTTGGAGGGGACTAAGGGAGGGACAGTTGGGGGGGGGGGGAGGGGGGGGAGGGATAACCTGGGGAGAAATGCCAGATATAGATGAAGGAGGAATAGAGGCAGCAAACCACCTGGTTATGTATGCACCTATGCAACAACGCTGCATGACCTGCACATGTACCCCAGAACTCAAAGCAAAATAAAAATGAAAATAAAGATTTACTCATTGATACCTTAGTTTCTGGCAAGTAGTGGGTTCTCAGAAGCTATTGGTTGAGTAAACTAATAAATAAATGAAATCATGATAATTAGATGGAATCCAAGCCTCATGTCAATTTTTTAAAAATTCTTCTACTAAAGTGATATTTATCAAAATCACTGACTTAAAAATGTTTTCTTAAAAATTATATGATATCTCATCTATGAAGTAAAAAGCAATAGTTTTGAGAATATCACCTTTCAAACCATCATACTAAATTTTAGTAACAAAGAAATCCTCATAATAGGTAACTTGAAATATAAAACAAAGAAATATGTACATACTAGTTTTCATATTAAAACCTGTATGTAATAATTGCCAATATAATGGTGCTTTGTTCTTTTTCTCCTATACATATGTTTATCTATATTGTACCTCTATATACACATATATGTATACTTAAAATGATATCAATTTTATATCTATTTCATAGAATTATTATTATTTTGTATAGCAGTATTCTGTGGAAGTGCTTCAGGGTAGTTAATTAAAATTTTATTTTGAAATATTTTCTCTTTAGTTTTTTAAAATTTATTATACTTTAATTCTGGAGTACATGTGCAGATCATGCAGGATTGTTACATAGGCATATGCATGCCATAGTGGTTTGCTGCATCCATCCTCCCTGTCATCTACATTAGGTATTTCCATTAATGTTATCCCTCCCCAATACCCCTATCCACTGCTGTCCGTCCCCTAGCTCCCATACCCACCAACAGACCCCAATTTGTGATGTCCTCCTGCCTATGTCCATGTGTTCTCATTGTTCAACACCCACTTATGAGTGAGAATAGGTGGTATTTGGTTTTCTGTTCTTGTGTCAGTTTGCTGAGAATGATGGTTTCCAGATTCATCTATGTACCTGCAAAGGACATGAACTCATCCTTTTTTATAGCAGCATGGTATTCCATGGTGTATATGTGCCACATTTTCTTTATCCAGTCTATCATTGATGGGCATTTGGGTTGGTTCCAAGTCTTTGCTTTTGTAAACAGAGCCACAATGAACATACGTATGCATGTGACTTTATAGTAGAGCACTTTATAATCATTTGAGTATATACCCAGTAATGGGATTGCTGGCTCAAATGGTGTTTCTATTTCTAAATCCTTGAGGCATTGCCACACTGTCTTCCATAATGGTTGAACTAATTTATACTCCCACCAACAGTGTAAAAGCATTCCTATTTCTCCACATTCTCTCCAGCCATCTGTTCTCTCCATAATTTTTAATGATTGCCATTCTAACTGGCGTGAGATAGTATCTCATTATGGTTTTGATTTACATTTCTCTAATGACCAGTGATAATGAGCTTTTTTTCATATGTTTGTTGGCTACATAAATGTCTTCTTTTGAAAAGTGTCTTTTCATATCCTTTGCCCACTTTTTGATGGGGTTGTTTGTTTTTTCTTGTAAATTTGTTTAAGTTCTTTGTAGATTCTGGATATTAGCCCTTTGTCAGATGGAGAGATTGCAAAACTATTTTCCCATTCTGTTGGTTGTTGGTTACTCTAATGATAGTTTCTTTTCCTGTGCAGAAGCTCTAGAGTTTAATTAGATCCTGTTTGTCTATTTTGGCTTTTGTTGCCATTGCTTTTGGTGTTTTAGTCATGAAGTCCTTGCCTATGCCTATGTCCTGAATAGTATTGCCTAGGTTTTCTTCTAGGGCTTTTATGGTGTTAGGTCTTATGCTTAAATCTTTAATCCATCTGGAGTCTATTTTTGTATAAGGTGTAAGGAAGGGGTCCAGTTTCAGCTTTCTGCACATGGCTGGCCAGTTTTCCCAACACTGTTTTAAAGAATCTTTTCCCCATTGCTTGTTTGTGCCAGGTTTGTCAAAGATCAGCTGGTTGTAGATGTCTGGAGTTACTTCGGAGGCCTCTGTTCTGTTCAATTGGTCTATATCTCTGTTTTGGTATCAGTACCATCCTGTTTTGATTACTGTAGCCTTGTAGTATAGTTTGAAGTCAGGTAGTGTGATGCCTCCAGGTTTGTTCCTGTTGCTTAGGATTATCTTGGCTATGCAGGCTTTCTTTTGGTTCTATATGAAGTTTGAGGTGGTTTTTTCCAATTCTGTAAAGAAGGTGTCAGCTTGATGGGGATAGCATTGAATCTATAAATTACTTTGGGCAGTATGGCCATTTTCATGATCTTGATTCTTTCTAACCATGAGCATGGAATGTTTCTACATCTGTTTGTGTCCTCTCTTATTTTGTTGAGCAGTGGTTTGTAGTTCTCCTTGAAGAGGACCTTCACATCCCTTGTTACTTGTATGCCTAGGTATTTTATTCTCTTTGTAGCAATTGTGAATGGGTGTTCGCTCATGATTTGGCTCTCTCTTTTTCTGTTATTGGTGTATAGGAATTCTTGTAATTTGTGCACATTGATTTTGTATCCTGAGACTTTGTTGAAGTAGTTTATCAGCTAAGGGAGATTTTGAGCTGAGATGATGGGGTCTTCTAAATATACAATTATGTTGTCTGCAAATAGAAACTTCTTGACTTCCTCTTTTCCTAATTGAATACTTTTATTTCTATTTCTTGCCTGATTGCTGTGGCCAGAACTTCTGTTGAATAGAGGTGGTGAGAGATGGCACCCTTGTCTTGTGCCAGTTTTCAAAGGCATTGCTTCCGGTTTTTGCCCATATAGTATGATATTGGCTGTGGGTTTGTCATAAATATCTTTTACTATTTTGAGATAGGTTCTATCGATACCTAGTTTATTGAGCATTTATAGCATGAGGGGCTGTTGAATTTTGTCGAAGGCCATCTCTGCATCTGTTGAGATGATCGTGGGTTTTTTTCTTTGGTTCTGTTTATGTGATGGATTACATTTATAGTTTTGCACGTGTTAAACCAGCCTTGCATCCCAGGAATGAAGCCAACTTGATTGTGATGGGTAAGCTTTTTGATGTGCTATTTGATTCAGTCGGCCAGTATTTTATTAAAGATTTTCGTATCAGTGTTCAAAATGGATATTGGCCTGAAATTTTCTCTTTTAGTTTTGTCTCTGCCATGTTTTGGTATCAGGATGATATTGGTCTCATAAAATGAGTTAGGGAGGATTCCCTCTTTTTGTATTGTTTAGAATAGTTTCAGAAGGAATGGTACCAGCTCCTCTTTGTATCTGTAGTAGAATTCGGCTGTGAACCCATCTCCTTCTGGACTTTTTTGTTTGATAGGCTATTAATTGCTGCCTCAATTTCAGACCTTGTTATTGGTCTATTCAGGGATTCAACTTCTTCCTAGCTTAGTCTTGGTAGAGTGCAAGTGTCCAGGAATTTATCCATTTCTTCTAGATTTACTGATTTATTTGCATAGAGGTGTTTGTAGTGATCTCTGATGGTAGTTTGTATTTCTATTAGTCTGGCTAGGAGTCTATCTATTTTGTTGATCTTTTCAAAAAACCAGCTCCTGGATTTATTGATTTTTTTTTAGGGATATTTGTGTCTCTATCTCCTTTAGTTCTGCTTTTTCTTTAAATAGTTTTTATATTTCTACCTCCTTTAGTTCTGCTCTGATTTTAGTTATTTCTTGTCTTCTGCTAGGTTTTGAATTTGTTTGACCTTGCTTATCTAGTTTTCTTTTTTTATTGTGACTTTACGGTGTCAATTTTAGATCATTCCTCACTTCTCAGTAGGGCATTTAGTGCTATAAATTTCCCTCTAGACACTGCTTTAAATGTGTCCCAGATTCTGGTACATTGTGTCTTCGTTCTCATTGGTTTTGAAGAACATCTTTATTTCTGCCTTTATTTCGTTATTTACCCAGTAGTCATTCAGGAGCAGGTTATTCAGTTTCCATGTAGTTGTACTTAATATGTTAATACTAATAAGCTGTTGATTATAAAATCACACAATTATTGTAATGAGGGTTTTTGATGAACTCAGGAGTGATTGATAAACACTATTTTCAAAAGTATTAGCTTCTAGATCAAACTCATTTTTGTTTTATATTAATTTTATTATTTTAGAAAATGTATAATTACCCAGAATTTTGAGTGAAAAATGTTATTAGTAAAATAAGTTACTTTGTATACACCACATACAATTGAATTGTACTCATTCAAAACTTTGAAATAAGAGTAGTAGAAAATTGTGATTGCAAATGGAAATGCTGTGATTTACTTACAAATAGTAAGGTTGGAATAATTAACATCTTCTTTATTTTATTTTATTACTTTGTTTCTTTTTTGAGACAGGGTCTCACTTTGTTGCCCAGGCTGGAGTACAGTGGAAATCATGGCAAACTGCTGCCTATAACTCCAGGACTTAAGTGACCCTTCTACCTTGGCCCCCCCAGGTAACTGGGCGTACAGGCACATGCCACTGTGCCCAGCTAATTTTTTAAGAAGACTTTTTTTGTAGACTTGAGATCTGATTCTGTTGACCAGGCTGGTTTCCAGCTCTTAGCTTCAAGCAATCCTCCTGTCTTGACCTCCCAAAATGTTGGAATTATAGACATACCCACTATGACCAGCCAAAATTTACATCTTGTACTGGAACTTTCTAAAATAGGATATAATCATATGAAACAGTTTGCATTTCTCACTGTAAAACTGATTATTTTATCCTAAAGAAATCATGTTCCTGTTCAAAATTTAACCCGATGTGTGGGGGCATTGTATGAATACTGCAGTATTGACTTTTTTTTTAACTTCTTTTTTTTTTTTTTTTGAGATGTAGTCTAACTCTGTTGCCCATGTTGGAATAGTAAAATAGCTCACTACAACTTCTGCCTCCCAGGTTCAAGCAAGTCTCTTGCCTCAGCCTCCTGAGTAGCTGGGATTACAGGCACCCATCACCATGTCCCACTTATTTTTGTATTTGTAGTAGAGACAGGGTTTCACCCTGTTGGCCAGGCTCGCTGGAACTCCTGACCTCAAGTGATTCCCTGCTTCCACCTCCCAAAATGTTGGGATTACAGGTATGAGCCACCGTGCCTGGCAGATGCCACTTTAAATATTATGTTTCTATGCAAACTTTCAGTGGCAAATGTTCTGTTCCAATAAAAGTTGAAAACCACCATAAAATAAAATAAATTTTGAAAAATTTCATATCACATAAACTCTGTAAAATATTTTAATGATTACATAGTATTCCATTGAATTAAATTACTATCGTGTATATAATCATTTTTTACTATTACATATGTAGTTTGTCCTCTATTTTGGCATTACAAAGAATGATCAAACAGAAAAATATTTTCAAATTTTGTAAGACATTTTATTGAACTTCTTTCCAGTGAGACTATTTTTATGATAACCTTAATACATATAATCTCTGACATATAAAACTGTATGTCACAATATTACCTTTAGCATTATCTGAATAATTGTTGTACTGAAAATGTAAACATTATATATGTAGTTTTTATTTGCATTTTTAAAAATTATTATGGTTGTTACTTTTACTTCCTCTTGTGTAACTTGTTGATTCAGGCTCTTGAACAATGCTGAAAATTTTCTTAACTTACACGTACCTATGTACAGACATAGCCTTGCATTTTGTACTGTTTTTAGTTATTCAGGATATAATGTTGAATGAGACATGGGTTATCCTTGTGTACTACCACAGTGTTTTGTCATTTTTCAGGCACACATTTTTACTTAGTTTATTTGAATATAATTTTACCTGTAATATATTAGAAGATATAACAAATCTTGTTCCAAATATGTTAAACCACTCATTTGAATTTTTTCCACTGTTTCCATGCTTAACTGGATATCCACATGCAAAAGACTGAAACTGAAACTTTATCTTACACCACACACAAAAGCAACTCAATATGACTTAAATCTTAGACTTAAAACTGTAAAACTCCTGGAAGAAAACAAAGGTAAAAAGTTTCATGAAATCGGTTTTGGCAATGATTTCATGGATGTGATACTGTAACACAGAAAACAGAAGCAAAAATAGACAAATTGGGACTGTATCCAACTGAAAAGCTACTGCACAGCAAAAGAAACAATCAGTAGAGGCTGGGTGCAGTGGCTCATGCCTGTAATCCCAGCACTTTGGGAGGCCAAGGTGGGTGGATCACCTGAGGTCATGAGTTCAAGACCAGCCTGGCCAACATGGCAAAGCCCTATCTCTGCTAAAAATATAAAAATTTGCCTGGTGTGGTGGCATTCACCTGTAATTCCAGTTACTCTGGAGGCTGAGGCAGGAGAATCACTTGAACTCAGGAAGTGGAGGTTGCAGTGAGCCAAGATCACACCACTGCACTCCAGCCTGGGCTACAGAGTGAGTTTCTGTCTTAAAAAAAAAAAAAAATCAATAGAATGAAAATCAGCCTATGAAATGAAATAAAATATTTGCAACACATATATCATATGAAGGATTAATATCCAAAATAGATAAGGAACTCCTACAATTCAACAGCAAAAGACTATTAACTTAATTAAAATATGAGCTAAAAACTTGAATAAACATCTTTCCAAAGAAGACATACAAATGGCCAACAGGTATATGAAAAGATCCTCAACATCACTAATCATCAGGGAAATGCAAATCAAAAACACAATGAAATAATATCACCTTTCACCTGTTAAGATTGCTATTATTAAAAAGCAAAAGATAACAAGTATTGGTAATGATGTGGAAAAATTGGAATCATTTTACATTGTTGGTGAAAATGCAAAATGGTAAAGCCACTATGAAAAACAATATGGAGCTTTCTCTAAAAATTAAAAACGGAGCTACAATAGGATCCAGCAATCCCATTTCTGGGTATTTTTCCAAAACAATTGAAATCAGGATCTCATAGTGAATATGGCTAGCTCTGCCATATTCACTGCAGCAGTATTCACAATAGCATAGGGGTGGAAACAATATGAACGTCCATCCACAGAAGGATGTATTTTAAAATGTGGTATATTAAAGAATGGAATATAATTCAGCATTAAATAGGAATAAAATACTAAAATATGGGACAACATGGGTAAATTTTTAGGACATTTTGCTAAATGAAATAAGCTAGTCACAGAAGGACAGATACTACATGATTCCACTTATATGAGGAATCTAAAATAGTCAAGCTTATAAAAGCAAAGAATAGGATGGTGGTTGCCAGGGGCTGGAAAGAGAAAAATGGAGAGTTTCCTATCAGTGAGTATAAAATTTTAGTTATGAAAGAAATAGGATCTAGAGTTCTGCTTACTATAATACATTGTGCTATACATAACAATAATGCACTGCAGACTTAAAAATCTGTTAACAGAATAGATGTCACGTTGTGTTCTTACCACAGTAAAACAATTAAATAAATAAATATGCAATTAAAAACAAAAGAAGCACTCTCGTTACAAGATGGGGTAATTTAAATTTATTTTCAAAAGGTTTCCCTTTTTATACTTAACCTTCTTAAAAAATCACTCGAATATATTTAGTAAATGAAGACTATATGGTTAACTTTTGGAAAATTATCTGTATGTTGGACAGTTATGACTGATTTTTCCCTTTATACTTTTCTTTATATTGTAATTTCTTTGCTTTAGAACACTAAAAAAAATACAGAAATAAAATTCCAACTCTCTCCAAAGTATGGTATATATGCTTTCGAAATTTTACTATGAATATACACTATACTATTTCTAACATTCTGCAACTAACTTTTTTAAAATAAGCAAACAAACAAAAACTCCGGCAAATTGTAAACATTTTTATGTCAGTTAATACACCTACATCATTCTTTTCTGCAAGAACACTGCATTTCAATACTTAAATAAAATGGTATTTACTTAGTTAATACTTTTTATGTGAAAAGTATTTACTTAGTTAATACTTTTTATGTGAAAAGTATTTACTTTTTTTCCTTTAAATCTGTATAGTATACTGTCTAGTATAGGTAGTCTATAGCCCCATGGGAATTTTTTAAATTTAAATTTATGTTAATTAAAATTAAATTAAAAATACAACTCCTCAATTATACTAGTTACATTTTTAAGTGTCCCACTAGCTGTATGTGGATAGTGGCTACCATATTAGGAGTCCAGTTTATAAAGCAGTCAGTCTTCCACAGAAAGTTCTATTGGCCTTCATGGTGAACATTGTGGCATCTAACTAGCTCAAAATCACAAGTGTAGTTTCTTTAGGTAATAAGCTTGATGAAATTGAGCTTGGAGTTTTCCCAGGGTTGCTTTCTAAAGGGTGGCTTTTGCCTGTAATTTTTATCCTGTGTTCTCCTCTGCTCTGTCCTGTAGATCTGATTTCATTTTCTTTTTAACGTTTAGAATTTTTTAAAACATTTTATTTCCTTGATTAATCAATATGTTATTTTCTAATACTTATGAAAATAAATATCAAGGTTATTACACATGCAAAATATTATATATGTTAATATGTTTTCTATAAGATAATTTTAATAAATAAGTTGGTGCTGAATTTTTTTTCTTTCAAAACACTATGGTGCCCCCAAATTGTGAGTTTTCACTAGGCCTCTGCCCTTCTATGTCCAACAATTAACATAGTGGATTTTTTAGGAGAAAACTAAAAGCATGAGATTCTAATACTTTTTTGTTTTCATAGAATCCAACCTATTCCCTATATGTAAGTGATTTGGGGATTACAGTATATTTCTGAGTTCTCTAAAACTATGCCTTGATTGAGTATATATGGTTTATCTCTATTCCAAAGCTGAGAATGAGATGTCTTCAGCACTTATAAAAGTACAAAATACAAACTAAGGGAGAAAATGGAACCAGCCCTGGCCATATATAAAATGATAAAGTGGCACAGAGAGCCAGCCTACCACTTCTATCATATGGGCAGGAAACAGAGAAATGGCCAGGTGTCTGATCCTTTCACCCACAGCAAAGGCATAACCAGTTACCTGCTGTCTCATCCTTTGGATTAGTATTCTGTTCTTTGGGGGCTATTAACAAGATAATGAGGGAAGAAGGATACAGGAAATTCAAACTTTGAATAGAGTGGAGATTGTTCAAGTACAGTATGGAGGGCCATCGAGATTCTTCATAGGGTCAAGGAAATCCTATGTTTTTCTAACTACATATCTATGTGCAGCCATATATTTTCACATACTTTAATTTCTCCTGTTAAAAAACTCATATAGTAAAACAATGAAAGCCATTCTTCACAATGCAGAAGAAGATAGGAGAACACAGATGCCTTCAATTAGACAAACCACTAAAGAGATTTATAGAAATGTATCAGTACTATTCCCCTCACTAAATATTTTTTGCTTTAAACAATATTATTTTTCATAAAAATAAAGTTTGTCCATATCTAGAGGGTATAATATTTCAAATTTCAAATGAAATAATGACCTTAAAAATCAGTTTTAGTTTCCGATATGGTAAACATTGATAGAACCTCCATGTACATTAAAAAGAAAACACTATTTGAGGTCTTAAATAATCTATAGATGTAAAGGAGTCTTGACAGAAAAATGTTTGAAAACATTTGGGAAAAATATATCCTAACCACCAAGTAGTTATAATTTAACAAAATACAATTAGCAATTCCTTTAAAAAAATTAAAAAAAAAATAAAAACCATGATCTCATTTTATCATGCAGGCTGGAGTGCAGTGGCAGGATAATAGCTTACTGCAGCCTCAAACCCCTGGACACAAGTGATCCTCTCACCTCAGCCTCCCCAGTATTTAGGGCTAAGGGCTTGGGTCACCGTACCTGACTCATGTATTTTTATTTTTATTGTTTGGTAAAAACAGAGTCTTGCTATGTTGCCCAGGCTATACAATTGTCAATTCTTAACATTCACTAGACTGATTAAATATGATCCGTTTCAGGCACTAAATTGTACAGTTTTCAATCTTATGACACCTGCACACAATCCCCATGATGCAGGAGGATGGCATCATCCCTCCTGTACAGATAGAGAAAAGAGAAAATTCTCTACAAGCATAAGCAAACCCCTAAGGCCGTTTAGCTTTTATGATGCTGAGTTAAAGTCAATAATAACTAGAACTGACTCCAACTCATACTAATTTCTTGTTAAAAAGGTAAATGAATTGAGTAATTAAAAGAACTAAGGATAAAGCAAAAATCAAAGAAACTGTTCCAACATCAATGGGAAGCTTCACAGACTAAAACATGGTGAGGGCAAGTCCGGTAGCCCTAAGGGGAATTAAATATGCCTGTTTAGTTAGAATGAGTCTGTATTTTTGGTTTTGGTTGCTTTCCCTCCCACTTTTCTCTAATAGAAGACACTGGATTTATGTCTTTTCGTAGGAATGCATGTCTGTGTTTCCTATGAGCTATAATTTTTGCCCACAGTGCTAGCAAGGAGATTGGTTATGAAGACAGAGTTTGCCTTTCTTCACTGTGGCCTCTCTCTGAGCAGTTGGGGACCAGATAATTCTGTCTCCACAGCTACTGCATCCCTCTTTATGAATCACAAACATACAGGTAACAAAACCCTCCAGTCCTGCCGCACTTTGCTCTTGCTTTCAAAAAGACCTTTGTATGATTTCAGATACAGAAGCTACTTTTCCAGGATAGCAGGCCTTGGCTTTTAGGCAGCACAGAGCTCTTCTCCTTGGGAAAAGATTCTGTACCCAATTACAGTTAACTGGCTTAAGAGAGAAAATATGTGTTTATCTTACTGTCTCAGCTGTAAGGAGAAAAGTTTGGAAACGGCACGAGAAACATCTTTCATGCGCATTCTACCTTCTAGGCACTGCATCTGATTTCTGGGTGAATCCTGTCACTCAGGTTGATGACTGAGGAATTTCCAAAATGCAACTTTTCGTGAGGGTTAGCTGTTCAGCTTTTATAGAGCATATAATAATTCTTAGACTCTGGCAATATACCCTCATTCTGGGAGAGAGGAGGGAGAGGGGTATGTGCTTCAAAGCTGTACAGCAAGACAACAATCTAAATTTGTTTTGTTAATAATTAAAATGATAAAAAAAAATCTGTCATAGAATTGGCAGACAAATCCACGATTTTGGTTCTGTCAATTTCAGTATTACTGTTTAAAGCTAGAGCTGAAAATGACTCAGCATTAACCATCTGTGTTGCTGAGTGTGTGGGAGCTCAGTCTCTAAGACAGGCAGCCGAGGGTTTAAATCGCAGCTTCTGCCCCCTATGGTGTTTGTCCTTCTTTTCCTCATCTGTAAAACAATAGTAATGATAATGGCTAATGGGTACTTTATGTTTTGTGCTTTTCAGTGAGATAATCTGTGAAAATGAATGTGGAAGATTACTTTTTCCCCTCTAGCTCTCAGACATAAGCAAAAAGTACATTTGGGAACTCCAGTGATGTGTGTTGAAAGGAGGTCGTGGTAACTTACATTCAGGAAGCAAGTTATGTTTGGCTTTGAGGTAGCTTAGGATAGATGGGAATATGCAGTAAGGTCCTAGCTAAATAAGAAGACAACTAAAGGAATTAATTTATCTTCAGAGGGAGCTAGCTAGGGATCTAAACTCTGAAAAGAATACTGTCCTACAAACAGAATTATTATTAGTTGTATTACTATTCTATTAGTATTTAATCTAAAATGCAGGTCTAAGAAGAAATTTCCCTGCTGGGCCTTTCAACAGGTTCCTGTCTCCCAGATGGAAGTCCAAGGTGCTTAACATTTAATAAGACATTAGGTCCTCCACGAGCAGGCCATCCTCATCTCTTCAAATAGATGTCCCGTCACTGCCTCCATGATACTGTATGCCCCAGCAACCCAGAAACACTTGAAGTTTCCCTTTTCTGTGTGCCTCTTTCATGACTGTTCATTCTGCACCCTGCACCACCCCCTCCCCTCTAGGGTGCTACTCACCATAGCTCCTGTCTCCCTCACACTTATTTTCAAGACCCCCTTCAAACAACCCCTTTCCAGGAATCTTCCCTGTATTGTAGCGCTGGAAGATTTACTGCCTCTTCTCTCGCTTCCTAAAGCACTCCCTTGTTCATTTCCTGCACTGCTTAACAACCATGAGCTTGTTGCCTGTTTTTCTCAGTAGAACATGATTGCCCTAAGGGGAGGGATCAGAGCTCTTCCCTTTTCCAGTTCAATAGCCCTTCTGGGAATCCCGGCATTTTAGGTGGGTGAGTAAGTGCTCACTGGCATGTTCCCATACAGGAACAGCAGCTTCTAAGACACCCTTGAAGAGGGGTATCAGCTTTCTCTAGATGCCATTCCAGATGCAAAGCAAGAACAAAGCTTGGATAAGACACCCTACACCTCAGGGCAGTCAGGCTAGGAAGTAAAGTTGCCTACTGTCAAGGCATTTTACCTGAAATTAGCTTAGAAGGAAGTAGGAATTAAATAACAAGACAAGTCAACTGGAGTGTACAAAGTGCATACACCATTAGGATGTATTGTGATTTGTTTGCTATAAATGAGAACACAGATTTTATAGTTAAGCCTACATATTTCAGTCCCATTTCTTCCACTGAGTTGCAGAGACTCTCAATGGCTTCTGTGTTTCCAAAATTCATCATTTTGTAAGGGAAGATATGGTATTTGCCCTGCAGAATTTTTGTGAGGTTTAACTAAGTTGCACTAGTAAAGGGCATAATAGATATTCAATAATTCACATTTTCTTATCATTCATTGATAGCTGATCAGCAAAAGAAAAATACTATCTTGGGAGGATAGTCCCCATCTCCTTTTCCCCAGCTACCTACCTGCTTCCAATATCAAACACCTCCTTAAATTCTTTTCCTTAAGAAACTTTAAAACGCTTGCAACGTCATTTTTATAATTAATGTCGTTTAAGGGCCTACTTTTTTAATTAAATGAGCTTATATTCAGTCTAAGTGCGTTTGCCAAGTGTTCACATTAAATTTTTTTTTATCTCTCACAAGTGTAAAAATGTAATATTAAAACTCTACTTGCATTTTTATAGGTAGTTTGAGCAATATTGAAACCTGAGTTTGAAAAGGTCCAGATGGTTTGAGTTTTACTGAAACCTGAGTTTGAAACAGCCCAGATGCTTAAGGGGACATTTTAGATAAGCATTGAACCCATTCTGGAAAGTGTTAGTATGCTACTGACGTAGAACCTTCCCTGGAGTTCCATAACTCCTCATCACAGATTTGTCTTTACCCAAGCCTTGAGCTCATCTTCTCTGATAGTGTACCGAATAGGTAAGTCAGCCTTGAGGCATGCACTCCATGAATGTGCCTTTTTCTGGCCTCCAAACTTTTAAGGGCTGACATGTTATTCTGGCAATGTCAGTGAAGGCATATTTGTTGCAATCTTACTCTAGAAAAGGCACTAGGCTAAGTTTGAAGGAGCTCGACAGTCTCCTGCTTCCTGGTCCCTTACACATCAGCCTGTGCTCTAGTCAAAACTCATGGTTCCAACCATTAGTACTACCACCATCACTGTGACTACCGCATATGTTTAATATTTTAACTACTCCTTATGCAACATATCCCCACTTTGCATTTTAGTTGCCTAGTTTCTCTAAGTTTCAGTTTCTGCACCAGAAAAATCAATACAATAATAATATCTACCTATTAGAGTTATTTTGAGGATCAAATGAAGTAATGTAAAGCAAGTTCTTAGTACAAGCTCTAAAACATGAAAATCCTGATGACTAAAGAAGTATTTGTATTATTTTAAAGATGAACAAGCCAAGTCTTAAAGAGAGTATTTTCCACATGTGACCAAGTGAGTTACAGAAATAAAGACTAGAGCACAGGTTGGCATATAAGGGACCACAAGGTGGGAGACTTTGGAGCTTCTTCAAACTTAGCCTAATGCCTTGCATAGATGAAAGAATGCAACAGATACGCGTTCACTGATATTGCCAGGATAATGTTTGGGCTCCTCAAAAGTTTGGAGGCCAGATACAGGCATTTTTTTATTGTACTTCAGGTTCTGGGGTACATGTGCAGATCATGCAGCATTGTTGCATAGGTACACACATGGCAGTGTGGTTTGCTGCCTTCTTCCCCCGGTCACCTACATCTGGCATTTCTCCCCATGTTATCCCTTCCCAACCTCCCTGCCTCCCCGTTGTCCCTCCCTTTCCCCCCACCACCAACAGACCCCAGTGTGTGATGCTTCTCTCCCTGTGTCCCTGTGTTCTCATTGTTCAACACCTGCCTATGAGTGAGAACATGTGGTATTTGATTTTCTGTTCTTGTGCCAGTTTGCTGAGAATGATGGTTTCCAGATTCATCCATGTCCCGAGAAAGGACACGAACTCATCATTTTTTATGGCTGCATAGTATTCCATGGTGTATATGTGCCACATTTTCCTTGTCCAGTCTATCATTGATGGGCATTTGGGTCGGTTGCAGCATTGTTAACAGTGCTGCTATGAACATACTTGTGTATGTGTCTTTATAATAGAATGATTTATAATCCTTTGGGTATTTGCCCACTAATGGGATTGCTCGGTCAAATAGGCATTTTTATAGAGTACATGCCTCCTGGCTGACTTATCTATTCAGAACACTATCAGAGGATAGGCTTGGGTAAAGACAAGGCCTGGGTAAAGACCAGCCTGTGATGAAGAGTCCTTTCTGCCTGATGTAAAGGTATGTTCTCTCTCCTCTGACTCCCTTGTAGGTTCAGCTCCAGGATTATGAATCTGCTGTTGCTAGAGTCAATCCAGTCTTATGCTTTGCACTTTCCCTAAATGAATTAAACTAAAAATGTGATTTTTTTTGATGATTTTTTTTTTTTCTGTCTCTCAGTAAGAGCTTGGTCATGAACTAAAGAGAGGACTCTCCAGATTCCTCTCCAGTCCCAGAAGCTGCGAATCTGCCAGCAGAGTTCTGGGCTGATGAAAGAACCATAATGGAAATGCAGTGACCTGCAGCTTTCCCTTTGCTGCTTCAGTCCTGGTTAAGTCTCATTCTCTTGCCCAGTTATACAGACCTTTAACCCTCTGTCATCTGATCTCAATTTTCTGAGAGTTGTTTTACACAAACTTCGGAAGCCTACAAGATTTTCAGCCCAGATAACACACATATCCCCCCTGAAACAACAGTGAAATTTTGGGTGGATTTTATGGTAATCCATAGGGGATGCTTCTAAAATCCTCAGGTTCTCCAAGGTGTCTGGCAAACGAATAAACAGACAAACAAAAAAAAGAAATACTTCATTTAGCAAGCATAGAAAATGCCTGTTTTATTCATCAAATGGAAAATTCAGAGCCAACTGTGCAAAAAGAAAATTTGGCTTTGAAAATGTGAATTCCTTCCTAAAACCTGCTTTAATTAGAACAAGAGAGAAAAGAAAGAAAGAAAAGGACAGAAAGCTATTTAAAGGAAAACTTGCTTCTGTAAAAGGTTAGCAGCTTTTATACAAAACTTCTTTGTGTCACTGCTTTCTCCCTAGTGTGAGAATGAATCTAAAAATAGGAGTTCTAGCTTTTATTAACTGGACAGATACCATGTGTCCTGCTGGGGTGGGATTTGTTTTGATTATTGATTCTAAGGGCAAGCTTATGTGTCTCTGTCCACCCCAGGGAGGTGACTCAGTGTTCACAATTACCTGCCTAATCTCAGAAGCAGATTGTTAGATTTTTTTTCCCTTTTCACGGAATTGCCTTCTATCTAAAATATTACACATGCACGCACATGCGTGCACGCACAAACACACACACACACACACACACACATAGATCTTATCCCTAAAAAAATAAAGCCAGCCCATTGCATTTTAAAACAAACCTGTCTTATCTTCCTGAATACTTTGCAAAGTCAATAGCAAAGGAAGATTTATTCTTTAAGGTGACCTGTCTAATGTTCAACATAGACTGAGAAACTGAAGCCCACCCATATGGTATCTTTTTCCAGTGGACCTTCCTATCCTAGGAAGCCTGTGCGAGGCTGGGACTGAACACAGACTAAAAGATTAAATAACAAATTCAAGTTAAATAAAAATTAAATTTTAAATTAAAAACTTAAATATGCAGTGTGCCTGGTACAGTGACTTATGCCTGCAATCCCAGCAGTTTGGGAGGCTGAGGTGGGAGAATCCCTTAAGACCAGGAGTTTGAGATCAGCCTGGGTAACAAAGCAAGACCTCCATCTCTAAAAATAAAAATTAGCCAGGCGTGATGGTATGTGCCTGTAGTCCCAGCTACTTGGGATGCTGAGGTGGGAGGATTGCTTGAGCACAGGAGGTCAAGGCTACAGTAAGCCATGATCATGCTGCTGCACAGAGACCCTATCTCAAAGAAAAAAATAAATATGTGGAAGCACATCTCCCCATGCACATGCACACCAAAAGCCTGCATGGCACACAAGCAGGTACAATTCTGTCCACTCAGTACTTGTCCTTCCCTTTGAGTGCGGAGATGATGGTGTATTTGAATTTGTTTTCTCACCTTGCCTGGTGTATATTACTGGCTCAATAAATGCTTTGTGGATTGAGTCGGCTCTATCGAAAATGTAAAAACTGATTTTGGGGAAAAAACAAAAACCTTAATTTATTTCAATTCAGCCAATTACATGGACACACTTAAGTAAGGCCTCAGCATGACTACAGAAAGAATCAGGGACTAAAAACAGAATCTATTCTAGCATTGCAGCAGGCTATCTTTAGTCTTTTCTTTCTTTTCTTATTTTAGGAAAGAATAACCCGTAATGGGATTTTAAAGCATCTGCTGGACTATAAAATGTAAGGGAAGGGAACATATCCCAGGTGATGAGGAATAACTTAGCACAATTAATATGGTCTTACAAATTAACACAAGCCTTGTCAATTACAGTCTCATTCCTTCCTTCATGGGTTCTTAGATAAGATGTTAATAAGTATTTATTATTTGCAAGCCACTTTGCTAGATTCAGACAATTTAGAGATAACTGAAGCAAAAACATCATTCTCAATGAGAGTAATACTGACCTATAACTCAACAAATAAAATGCTAAGTGAGATAAAATATATATATACAGAGGATATGTCACTCATTCTGGAGGCCAAGGAGATAATGCTTCAGTATTAAAGGATAAATGCACAAGGAAAATGGCAAGAAATGGGATGGGAGTACTGTGTGTGTGGAAAAGAGAATATGGTGTTATTATGGGACATGGAATTAGAAATTTAGGAGAAGAATCAATGTAGAATAACGTAGTCTGTGTCTAACAAGAAGAAACCAGGTATGAAAGGCTCTCTGCAGAGTATCCTAAGCCTATCAGGTCAGTGCCCCAGCCACATTTTCTGGGCCCCAGACCACTGTTCACTGAACAATCCATTTGATATTGGCAGCAGTCATTTTGCAAAGTCACATTTCATTAACCCAGATTTTAAAAGGCTGGAAGAAAATTTAGAAATAGTCATTTTGCATAGGTCTCTTGATAATGGGTTCCATCATGCTATTACCTCCCAGATCACCCTGCTATCAAGGTGACATCGCCTTTAACACTGGTACCATGTGGAGCATCAGCTCATCTGTGGATCTGAAAGTAATTACTTAGGAAATATACTTGCATCAAAAATGTACAAGGTTGGCTGAATGCTAGGCTGTGGACAATCCCAAACAGATGACTATTGTTTTATAGTATTATAATTATGTACTGCAAGAGTTTGTTAACATCCCCACATATACATGCTTCAGCAAGGCCAATCTTTTTAGTTGAATAAAGTAGAAGATTAATATTTGATCTATAAAAATATAAGAATGATAATAGAGAAACTGAAGTTTGAATTATATTTGTCTTCTAAAAGTCCATGCCCTTTTCACCAGGCTAACTTTCTTAAAAGTGTGTTTACATTTGTGTTAAAATAGCCTATCTATTTCCAATAATGTATGCATAAATTTCAGCCATCGAAATTATTGTCCAAGCGTATAAAAGGAGTGTCTACACTTGGCCTGCTTATCTTTCCACAGAAGTCTTGGTAAAACTCACATATTCCTCCATTTATTATGTAGGACTTCCCTGGAGATATGCATTAGTTACAATGCATAGATATTTATAGTCCTCAGCAGTGAAGAGGACCCAGCCTTTTGAGAGGCCCCCAGCTTAATGGGAGAAATAGTAATGTGAACAAATAAGACTTCACTTAAGACCGTAATAAAATAGACTAAGTGCTATCCTTTGTAAATGCACATGAAGTTATGTTAGGCAGAACAGAAAATTCTGCCTGAAAGCTTAAGAGAAAATTTTGTAGCAGGAGTGACATAAGCAGGCCTTGCGGGTATATAGAACCTTGCTAAGAGAGAGCTGAGGTGGTTTTTCTGGCCAGATAAAACAGAAAAGGCGAGGAAGTGAGAGCAGCATTAATACTGGTCAAAGATTTTGAAGGACTTTCATACTAAAATATTTGTGGAAACAAAGTTCATATTTTTATATATAAAGAACTTACTCCCATTTCACAGATCTCCACAGAACTTACCATTTATCACACAGAAATATAGTGATGGATATGCCTGTGTGTTTCTTTCACATTGTGAGCTCCTATAATGCAGGAGCTATGCCACATCTCACTGCCACTGGCATCTTGTTCAGTTTCTAAGCTGTGTCTAGTGCTCAACAAATATCATTGACTGAAAGAATCAATTTATCAATAAATAATAGACTTGGTTCACAGACCATTGCTTACATAGCTCTCTCCCTCACTGGACTGAAGACATCTTGAGAGGAAAAACAATTCTTGTATTGGTTAGGTGATTTTTTTTTAAGTTAGTAACATGCATATATTCGAATACACAGGGATTTTTCAAAGAATTCGGATGAAAAATTCTAAATTAAAAAAAAATGAAGTGCTATCAATTATTTAATTTCTTTGCTTATCCTTGGGAAGCTGCCAACTTGTAGAGCTGCCTTTACCCTCAACTACTCACTTAGTGAAGAGAAGGGATAATGGTAGGATTGTGTTTTCAATAGCTAAGTTTATATATAGAAGGTTCTGACCAAAGTATGTCGAACAGAACTGCTGCTCAATTAAAAAGCATAAGAATATTAGCTGTGCCAAAATTACTTCAAAATGAGAAGGGATAGTGGAGACAACTAACATCACCAAGTTAGACAGTTATGACTCCAAAAGTTCACTGCTACGTAGGTCCCATCGTTTCCCTTTTTGCGGAAGAGTTCAGATTCCAAAGTTGAGGTGAGGAAGAAGAACTTTGTGACCAAGAGAAGATACATGCTTTGGCGTAGCCGACACATCCCCTGCGTGGCAGAAGTGGTTGTGATTCAGATCAGATCTACTTATTCACTTAAAAGTCTGTACTCGTTCCCACAGTTCAAAAAGAGGAGGGGCTACCAGCAGAGAAAAGTATGACAGGTATCACAGCATCCTTCTGGGTTTGTCCTATTATGAAGAATCACTGCTGTGGGTGGTTCAAGATGACAAGCCCTGCTTGTATATTGTCTGTGAGATTACAGTCTCAGAAATTCATAACATCTTTTAGTAGATTAGCAAAAGTGCTCCATTGTGGATTGATCCAACTGAGTACTACCTGGCAAGATTTTCAGCCCTATTTTCCCCCCATCTGCTAGTGCACCTTTGGACAGAGCACTGTCTGAATATCCACAGTGGCAGCCCTTGGAGAGATTTTTGTTAGAAATATCAATTCTCCATCTGCTCTCAGTAGTTTATGGTCAAGTGATTTTACCACCAACTGTTGACAGGCATGCTGAACATTATGTAACCTCCAATCTGGCTACCAGTCATGGACGTTTCAAAGGATGACTTCTCATAGAAGAATATCCAACTTCGTTCAGCAAATAACATTACAGTAGAAATATATTTAAACCAGGTAGTGTTTTTATTCATCCAAGAATTGAACCCTACGAATTCTCTTGGCAAAGAATTATATTGATACATAGAGTCATTGCATTATAAACCAGCTATAAAGACGGTGATGGTAAAGTCCTCCGTTGTGATCACAGTGGTTGATGGTGTGGAGAATGGGGAAACTTTTTTTCTGCAATGTGTTCTTCTTGCCACTCCAACTACAATAGAATGCAACAAAATGCTCAAAATGCTGTAGTTTTTAGTATAGCCACAGTTGCTTGTCTAGAGTCTTGTAGAATACAGGGAAAGTCCATTGATCAGTTTAAAAAAAGAGAAAAAATGATCCTCAATTTCTGTTTCTTGCCTCCACATTTTTCTCAAAGGCTTGCCAGTGGCTTCCCTCTTCCCTCTTTTGCAGTGTTCACATCTAATTCTGGCTTCTGGGGTTGCAGATAGGAGCTTTCTTTCCCATCGATCCTTATACCTTCTTTTTTAATGCTATTTCAGAGTCATATCTGGTCCTCTGCTTAGCTGTCTGCTCTGTCGGTCACGCCTAATTACCATGATGCCACATGTATTTTGTATCTAAACACAATTTCTAGTTTAGTTGGATAATCTAATTGTGTCAAACCCAAGTTTCTAAATAGCCAATTACTTAGAAATGAAATAACACTGATTTTCTGTTATTCAGGGACTCCCTCGGCATCTAAAGTCTTCCATTTTCTGCCTGTCATTATACTTCCACTGCTTGCTATTTGGCAATAATCAAGAACATCATACTCAGAAGCAGAACTATGGTATGCACTCTCATCTGTGTTGGCTCAGAAATGGTGTCAAGCAACCCATCCATGAAGAGTTCATTTGGAGAACCTTTGCTCCTTGATTGAATGGAGATTTATTTGGTCCATGCAGATGGGAGATTAGGAATTTTCCTTAATATCGAATCCACCTCAGATAAATTGTGTCTGATTTGTGAAGGGATGCAAACAGCAGATTTGAGTTTTTATGTATTCTGTGATATTTTTCAGCAAAGCAGATAAAATGCACTTCACAGAGTCCTCCCTAAACAATTAGTGCCATTAACGCCTTCAGCAAGCATATGGTCACAGTGGAAAGGAAATTAGCCCCATGCCACATTTTTATTGCTGTTTGTATACTTTTGGACACAGTTCATTAGTGCGCCTTTCCTTCAAATCTATCTCCCTTAAAGAGATTGTGTGGTGTGTTATCTTAACAGTCAATTATTTAGCATCCCCAGCGACTACCTTTCCAAGGATGATTGCCCTCTTGTTTACTACTCCTCCAGTACCTCCAATTTACAATAATCACAGACTGAATATTCCTCCCTAGATGTGCTGCTGGCCTCTCCTCCTCAGCCAATCAAATGCAGAGCTCCTACTAAATAGAAACATAACACAAAATGTGTTTTATTACTATATTTTCAGAGACAACTTTACAATGAAGCTAATGAAGTATATGTTTCTAGACCCCTCACTTTAGGGGTCCCTTTCATGGCCTTGGTGTTCACATAGCTTTTGTTTTTTTAAATTTACAAAAAAGGATAGTTTAACTGCAGTCTCTTTCTCTTGGGGCAGCTTTCTCTTTACTCTCTCCAAAATTCTTTTTGTTGTACTTCCTGTATTGGCAGATGGTGTTGGAATTGACAAGAGCAGTTAGGGATCTGTCTGAGAACGGTTAGAGCTTCATTTAGTTTGTGTGTAGTGGGATATACTTATGCAGTAGCTGTCATATCCATGTAGAGGTCAAATTATTGGTATCCGTCCCAGTGTCAGCAAAGCTCCCCAGAATACCAGGAATACTTCTACTGTCTCCTGGCCTGACTCAAAGGCAAATACATGAAAGTTACGTGCTCATGCAACCCACAAGCAGAAATATGTAGGAAATGGAAGAGACAGAATATTTGAAATTACAGAGTTAGCAGCTAAGCTTTGAAAATTTCTTGTAGGCCTGACAAATCATGTATGAAAAGAAAGTTGATATCTTCCAAAATTGGACAAAAGTCCTGATATTTATATGGCAAGTCCAATGGCAAGACATAAGACAAAAATTAAAATTAAACTATATGAGTAATAAAAATATAATAAATTGAGATGTTAATGATATATTTTCTATATAAATGTATTTAATACAGTTGTTATATAAATAGTTGATAAAAATAAACTGAAAACAATAAGAAAATAGAATTATATATGGCATTTGTGGATTCTGTGCACTTCTGGTATTATTCAACACCAAACTTAATTCGTTGTTATAAAACTGACTTATTTTTAAAATCTAAATAAATGTTTATTTTCAAGACAATTTTATGTACACTATTTTTATTATTTTCCTTAAAAAGGGCCAGATCTCTAAAAACTTTAAGACGTGCAAACTTGCATCTACCTGTATCATAGAATTATGGTTCTTGGTATCTAAGTTGTTTTTGTTTTTGTAGTCTTTAAAATGTTCCAGTGTTGTTCTGAGTCTTTTTAATCTTCGGTACTGAATGGCTACATATCTGCAAGGTGGATGTTTTTATTTGTGTACAAGTTAACAAGTCATCTTCTGTTTCTCCCTTTCCTTTGCTTCTGCACATAATACTTCTAAAATAATAATAACTCATATGTGTCACTTCGTTATTAGTCTGCATTTGGATTGATGGAACATATGCCAAGTCATTACAATTCTAGTTGCTCAGAAACTATAAATACTTATTAATATATAAATAGAAACTTGATAATTGATAAATGTTTATGTATTTATAAGTATCTATAAATTATCAACATCTATACCCTTTCTCACTGCCACTATTTCATATCCATTGCTCATTTAATCACATCTAAATTATTTTGAAAACCTACTAATGGGACTGTCGATCATTAGTTTTTCTTTTAAGTTTGATTCTGATCACATCATTTTTGCGTTAAAATCCTTTGTTTTCAAATTGCCTAATGTTTGAAGTCAACGTTCTTTAGCATGGCATGTGAGACTTTATTCCAACTTATAATTCCCTGTGATCCCAAGACCCCACCCAGAAACCCTCTCACTTCCCTCTTGGGGATTCTCCCAGTCTCATTGTAGCCTGAGCCCTCTCCAGTTCCTAACTGTGTTTCCTTGTGCCCTCTGCACATGTCCTTCCTCTCCGACATATCCAAACCCAAATTAAAATGACCCTTCTTTCGAAATTCCTACATATCCCACGCCCTTGACTTATCAGACTTTTATATTAGAAAGTGATTTATTCTCCTATCAACCCCCGTTGCCCTTTCACCTGTGCTTTGCTTATAATGCTTAGCGTGTTTTGCTGTTTATTATTCTTATTTGCATTCACAATGGTTTCTCTTTTTGGATTTTGAATTTCTGTATGGTAGAACTTGTAATCATCACATTGCCTATGTTTGTGCTAATTGTAGAAGTCCAGCAATTATTTTCAGAGGGAATGGATACTACTTCTTAATTAATTGGTTGTGTACTCTAATAACTTAGTGTGAAAATCAAGTACTATCTTCCTTGGATGCCCTAGGAAGAGGCTTTTTAATGAAAATATGAGAAAATGTTGTTAGAAAAGTGGTTTTCTAACAATATTTGGACGTATATCCAGTGTGTTTCTATTTAAATTACTATATAAAAAGATTCAGCTTACATAAAGCTTTTAAATTTAGTATCTCATTTGAGCCTCCAAGAAGCCTACCTACAAAATGTAACTTCCTGTTTTATACGTGGGACGTTTAGAGATACTTACAAAATCAAACATAGTAAGAATCAGAGAGGGGCCTAAATGTTCATATTCTGGTATCAAATTCAGGTTTTCTTCTACTCACTATGCTTACTTTTATCCTCAGAATTCTCTTTGTGCCATTTCCAAGTAAAGCTATTCTTCCTATTTCCCTTTTCTTCATTTTTCTAAATATGTTTATAATTCATCATAGTTTACAAAGTGCCATGATTTATTTCATCTAATTTCGAGGATCACCCTATGGGAGGATAAGCTATGCTGAGATAACAGTCTTTATGATTTTAAGAAACTTGATCAGAAAGTTACTTAAAATGTGACTGAGAAAAATTATAATCTCTCCTTGGATCTGGATCTCTTAAATATAAATAGAAGGCTGCTTCTAACAAATTCTTTGTCACTTCTAAGATCTTATTAAGGTGGAAGAAATCAGTCTGTTATCCATTCTTTCAGCAAATATTTATGGTCTACCATAAACATGACACTGCAATGAACATGTGGTTTACCTGGATGTAGGTTCACAAACCCGAAAACTACTCTTTGGAAATGGAAGTGAGATCAAGAGAAAAAAATGTCTAAATAAGTAAACTATAGAATTAAAATCAGAAATTAGTCATATACAAAACAGAAATTTAAATATAATTTAATGGGAACCAATATATATCAGTAAATTTGAAAGCCTACAAAAAATAAATAAATTTCCCCCAAATATATAAAATGTTAAAACTGGCACAAATGTAAATACAAAACCCGAATAGACCAATAAATATTAAAGACTGAAAATTTCATCAAACTTGTTAACTACTCTTGCCCAAAAGAAAACAAGATTTTTAGTTTCAGTAACATAAAATAAGAATCCTACCAAAAATTTCTAGAGAGAGAATTTTACACGATATGTTTCTATGTGTAAATATTAAGGAAAACTCGTTAATTTATTTCATGAGGTCAGCATGGAACCTTGATTTTGTTAGAGAAAAAAGACTGTATGAGAAAAATGTAGTCTAATTTTGTTTAAATCTTATACTACCAAATCTGTGTATAAAAATGTTTTTCTTCAGAAATTAAAAAATGTTATCACGAAACCTATCAACATGATTAACTGTTTAGCTAAAATAGAAAAAATACATGAATATACAATATATGTAGCAATAGTATTTGATGAAGTTTATTATTTATGTTAAAAGTGCTTTTAAGAACAGGAAGGATGTAGGCTGGGCACAGTGGCTCATGCCTATAGTCCCAGCACTTTGGGAGGCTGAGGCAGGCAGATCTTTTGAGCCCAGGAGTACCAGACCAGCCTGGCCAACATGACAAAACCCTGTCTCTATTAAAAATACACAAATTAGCCAGGCTTGGTGGCATGTGCCTGTAATTAGCTACTTGGGAGGCTGAGACACAAGATTCCCTTGAAAGGAAGGTGGAGGTTGAGGTGTGCCGAGATCGTGCCACTGCACTCCAGCCTGGGTGACAGAGCAAGACCCTGTCTCAACAAAAAAAAAAGAGAGAATGTAACTGTCTTAACTCAATCAAGGTATTATACCAAAAACATACACTAAATATCAAATTTAACTCAATTGACAACTTTTGTTAGCTTAAGGTTATGAAGGAGAGAAGACTGCTGTCACAGTTAACAGAAGTTCTTTTACTATAATAAGAAAAGAAAAATGTATGAAGGGATAAGAATAAGAAATAAAGATATACAAACCCTATTGCATATATTTCATTTATTAAAAAAGTCAACAGAATTTTCTTATAAACCGTTAAAATGAATGAGAGGATTAAGCAAGATATTCAAATACAGTATAACCAAAGATCAATACATTTCTCCTAACCAGATATAAACAATTTGAAAAAGAGGAAGGGGAGGAAAAGAATAACATTTATAATACCAACAAAAATATAAATTAGTAAAGAGTTGTCCCAGCCAAGATTGCATATTTGAGATAATAGATGGAAGTAAACTGTACAGCAGTGAGAAAAGAAAATGAACTATAGAGGAAAATAGTAACATTGTATTCAGTTGAACATGAGAAAAAAGAATGACAGGTACAGCAAAAAGCTGTTCATGAAGTGAAAAAAAAAAAGTATCCTAAACTAATTAATCCAAGTGTATCTGTTAATCGGTTACCTACCTATGGTGTAAACAATAGGCATAGGAATAAGGATCAGAGATGGCAGGAAAATAATTTAATAAACTATAATATACTAATTAAATAAACTTCTGTAGATGAGTGCTGATAGAGGTCTACAGAATTTCATGGTTAACTTAATTCATTGTTTCAGAATTTCTTTTTTTTTTATTTTTGTACGTTAAGTTCTGGGGTACATGTGCAGATCATGCAGGATTGTTGCATAGGTACACACACATGGCATTGTGGTTTGCTGCCTCCATCCCCCCATCACCTATATCTGGCATTTCTCCCCATGTTATCCCTCCCCGACCTCCCCAACACCCCACTGTCCCTCCCATGGCACCCCCCGACAGACCCCGGTGTGTGATGCTCCCCTCCCTGTGTCCATGTGTTCTCATTGTTCAACACCCACCTATGAGTTAGAACATGTGGTGTTTGATTTTCTGCTCTTGTGTCAGTTTGCTGAGAATGATGGTTTCCAGATTCATCCATGTCCCTACAAAGGACATGAACTCATTGTGTTTTATGGCTGCGTAGTATTCCATGGTGTATATGTGCCACATTTTCCTTGTCCAGTCTGTCGTCGATGGGCCTTTGGGTTGGTTCCAGGCCTTTTTCTCTTGTAAACAGTGCTGCTATGAACATATGTGTGCATGTGTCTTTATAATAGAATGATTTATAATCCTTTGGGTATATACCCAAGAAAAATAAAAATTCTTAGAAAATCTCCCTCAGTGTTTAATGATTAGAACTCAACAAAGAACATCACAGACCCTGAAATACAACCATCATTTTATTTAACAGATGAGAGGATTTAACCCCAGAGGTATTCAATCATCTGTCAAGGCCGTGCATTATTGATGTTTGTTCTTCCACTTCCCAGTTCAATGCTCTCTTCTCTGCACTGTGTGACATTTCTTCATGAGAAAGTTGTATTTTCTTATAGCCTTCCTATGAATGTTCCATCACATGGTACATTCAATGAACTTATACATTTACATTTACATTTTCACCTTCATTACATAATATGGTTTCCATCAGAGATGGATAACTGAGTTAGCTCATTTCTTCACTGTGCTGGGCAGTATTTAATTAAGAAAGTTTAATTTTTTGAATGACTGAAACCAAAAGGAATGCCTAAGCGAGCGTTTGAAGAATATATTATCTGATGAAGAATAAAGGTTTTAGTTACTGTGAGAAAACATTTTAAATGGGCCATTTCCAAGGCATGGTAAATCTAAGTACTGGCAGCCAGCCTGCAAATGTAACAAACCACACAGCTCATGCACCTTAAAGGTCACAAAAAGTGAACGGAATGTAGAGGAGGGGACAGTCCATAAAAGGGAAGAAAGTTTTGTTATTGGAACATCAAACCTTAAATGGGTAAGGGGAAGAGAGTATAACTTTATAAGAGGGATAATGAAACTTAGGAGACTTGCAGGAAGATTGTAACCCTACAGTACTTCATCCATGAGGAACTGGGGAAGAGACTTGCACCTTAGGATATAAATTACCTGTTGTGACTGTCCTGGGTGTGCCTGCCCACCAAACACCCGATCTTGCAAGAATCTTATTAAAAAGTCTCACTTTTGCTGTTCTTCATGCCTCCAAGTCCATTCTTTGGATTTGGATGAGTGAGTGTGTTTCCCACAGTTACATAAAAGGGAAAAAAGAGTTTTTGATTCTTTTTCAAGTTGAGGTTCTTGAGGAAGTGGTTTTAGTCTGTGCAGGCCCTTGGCCACCCAAGCCCACTTGCCCTGAGTTGTTTTACTTTTTAACCCTTCGTGTACCTAAAGGCCAATACTTGAGACAACAACTACTGTAGTTACCCGTAGAGCTTCTACAATGTTCAATTTTGTGTGTTAACTTGACTGGGCCACAGGGTGATATTTAGTCCAACATTATTCTGAGTATTTCTATGATGGTGTTTCTGGATAAGTTTAACATTTAAAGTGATGAACTGAGTAAAACAGATTGCCCTCCTTAATGCGGATGGGCCTCATTTAATCAGTGGAAGGCCTGACAACTGCCTCTCCTCCAAATAAGGAATACTTCCTGTAAAACTGACTTTGAACTGGGGCATTATTTTTTTTCTGCCTCCAGACATTTCCTAGGTCTTGAGCTTGCCTACATTTGTAGTTAAACTATCAGATATCCTGGGTCTCAAGATTGCTGACTACAGATCCTAGAACCTGTTAGTCTCTATAATTATGTGAGCCAATTTCTGATAGAATATATATGTATATATATAATATTATATATAGTAATTATATTTTTATACATGTACACTCACACACACAATCCTATTGGTTCTGCTTTTTTCTAGAGAACGCTGACTAATACAGCTTATAAGCGATTATGCTATATCGTCTTTCTTTCAACAAAGCAAAACAAATTATTAATTACTTTTTATTTAATAGAAGTTACTACTATTAATTTTTGACAGCTACAATTTATTCAGCACTCAGGCTGTCTGGCATTTTTTATACAAAACATTTTATTTAATAATTATTGGACAAAAGAGAAAACTGAACCGCATGGCAGTTTAGTAACTTGCCTATTGTAAGTATTTAATGATAAAGTCAGAACTTTAACTCAAACCCAGAGCTTTGCTCTTTATCACAATATACTAATATTATATGTTCTAGTACTACTTGGAGACTTATCGAAGATGGATATAAAAACACATGTCTAGCCTTTTCCAGGACAGCACTAGAAAAGTAGTTTCTAGATGAGAAGAATCAGTTGAAAATGACACTGAATTCATCTAAGAGGGCAAGAAGTGCAATGGTATTCTACCACAATTGCAAAGTAATCTAAACTGGTGTACACAGAGTTGCTGATCTATGAAGAATGATACTGTAATATTTTAGCATCAGCAGGATAATGCAAGATACTAAAAAAGCAATACTAATGATTAAAAAGGCACCAGGCAACCCCTTATGTGTCTCAATGGATGGCATTTATCTATGATAATATGAAGGGACATAGACTTAAGGTCAAATCTAAAGTATTCAAGCCAGAGGGATACACTGCCAAAAAAACAGAGCTGATTCCATTGCAAACAGGAACCTGTCAAGCAGAAAAATAAATGGACATTTTATGAAGAGGGACCACGGGATGGTGACTGGATTTCACCTTGGTACATTGCCCATGTCTTTCAGCTTCCCGTCTTTGGTGTTGGTGAAGGACGCTGAAAAATGTTCCTGCAGTGAGGAGCCATTTGCAGTGCTGAAGGTCACAAAATATAGTTCCAGGAAACAGACTTTGTATTCCAGTTCGGTCACTTTTTTAATTGTTAGGCTTTGGAAAAATGTGTTAAATTGTCTGTACCTCAGTTTCCTCAGCAGTAAAATTGAGATAATAAGTAACATTTCTTGATTTCACATAGTTGTGCATCTCAAATGAAGTAGTAGTTAAATGAAGCTTGTAAAATTTTACATCTGTGTTTTAAAGGTGCCCTCTCTTATCATTAGCAGTGTCAATAATGCCTACAAAATGATATGATAAAGGAAGAACAGAAAATACCTCTGAAAAAATTTTGAAACAGAACAAAACTTAAAAAGTCTTGTGTGAAACTGACAAAACCAAATCTTTTTGAAACACATCAGGGACTGGTGAACGAATCATAATGAACTAGATTGTTGTATTATAAGCAACACTATGTAGCAGTCTATCGTGGCTGAGTTGCAGATAAAATGTCTTTAAATTGCATGTGAATTTACACACATAGTTCCCCAAGAGGTGTTCTGTGAGCTCTTGGTTGACCACCCTTCTGATAGCCAAAGAATGTTCCAGAAACTTAACTCATCAGATTTTGGAGGATATTCAAATGGATTCTCGGCTACCGGGAAAGTGTTTGAACCATCTGAGCTGTCCACAAGTGCAGTGTAGATATGTACTGCTATGTATGGCAGACTGTGGAGTTAATGGAAGGAGGGAAGTACATGGCTTCAAGACCACCATGACGTGCATTTCCCTCGTATTGGGATCTGAGCTGAGGGTCAGAGTTGTAAAAGGTGAGACTGAACAATGTTCCTACTTAACCCTGCTCTGCCGCCCTGTCTATTGAGGAAAAACTGCATGTGCCAGGAATGAGAGGCCATAGATTAAAAGAAAAACTAGCAAGCGCCCTTAAAAAATTTCCCTGGGTTGGAATCGATGTGGAGTAGAAGGTGGATGCGACACTGCCTGCCTATAGGCGATCCCTAGTAGTAAGGTGGCCACATGCACCAGCTGGCTCAGGACAATCTCAGGTTTTACGTGTGTTACTGTAATCTCATCTGGTAAATGCCTCCTTTTCAATCTCAACAGTGTTCAACTCTCTAACATATTGGGTAATACGTTAGAGAGTGACTGTACCAAAGGCAAATGATCTTACCAAGGACACATAAACTGAAAAGTTTAGGAAACATTTAGTTGTAGTGGCTTTTATTGTTTGGGTATCTTAGAAATGGCTGAGTGAAAGGACCTATTAAAGAGATAGGGTTTCTTAATGGCTAGAAGGTAATGGGTTCAGTGCATGAGAGTAGGACGATTTCTGTAAATGCGATTCATAAACAGCCAGGTAAAACCTGGGACTGGATTATACATACTGTAGATGTTTAGAGAGGAAAAAATTCAGTGTGGTACCTTATCATTAAGAAAGGCTTTATACAAGGTGGTATAAAGTCTTAATTTCTTGGGCAGACTCAAGAGAGATACAGTGGAAGGAGTGAGAAAGGAAGGCAACTATTTGTATATGGAAAAGGATGTGATCCTCTGTCCTTGAATGTCTAGGAACCTATCTCTTGCTCTGACTCAGTCTGAGGGTCTTTAAAAATGTGGATTGACAAAAGTTAATATGTCAAAGTAGTATGTGCCTCCCTCATCTCCACTTTACTCCATTAAGGACTCAGTAAAGGAACCTTTCACAGTTCCATCTTGGTATACTGAAATTAATATACTACCTCTAAGTTGTTTGATTCCAAGTCCTAGTTGTATAGGTTCTAAAAAAATAGAAACACTCATTTTTAAGACTTTGTCATTTTCTAAGCATCATAGAAATGTAATCCTGTTATAAAGCTTTTTACCTTCTTCACAGAACTGGAAAAAACCACTTCAAACTTCATATGGACCCAAAAGAGAGCCCACATAGGCAAAACAATCCTAAGCAAAAATAGCAAAGCTAGAGACATCATGCTACCTGACTTCAAACTATACTATAAGGCCACAGTAATCAAAAAAGCATGGTGTTGGTACCAAAACAGAGATATAGACCAATGGAACAGAACAGAGGCCTCCGAAGCAATGTTACACATCTACAATCATCTGATCTTTGACAAACATGAGAAAAATGAGCAATGGGGAAGGGATTCCCTGTTTAATAAATGGTGTTGGGAAAACTGGCTAGCCATGTGCAGAAAGCAGAAACTGGGCCCCTTTCTGACACTTTACACTAAAATTAACTCCAGGTGGATTAAAGATCTAAACATAAGGCCTAACACCATAAAAACCCTAGAAGAAAACCTAGGCAGTACCATTCAGGACATAGGCATAGGCAAGGACTTCATGACTAAAACACCAAAAGCATTGCCAACAAAAGCCAAAATAGACAAATGGGATCTAATTAAACTCCAGAGCTTCTGTACAGCAAAGGAAACAATCCTTATAGTGATCCATTAACCAATAGAATGGGAAAAAAATTTTGCAAGCTACCCATCTGACAAAGGGCTAATATTCAGAATCTACAAAGAACCAAAACAGATTTACAAGAAAAAAACAAACAAACCCATTCAAATGTGGGTGAAGGATATAAACAGACACTTTACAAAAGAAGACATCTATGAAACCAACAAACATATGAAAAAATGCTCATCATCATTGGTCATTAGAGAAATGCAAATGAAAACCACGTTGAGATACCATCTCACACCAGTTAGAATGGCGATCATTAAAAAATCTGGAGACAACAGATGCTGGAGAGGATGTGGAGAAACAGGAACACTTTTACACTGTTGGTGGGAGTGTAAATTAATGTAGCCATTGTGGAAGACAGTGTGGCGATTCCTCAAGGACCTAGAAATAGAAATATCATTTGACCCAGCAATCCCATTGCTGGGTATATACCCAAAGAATTATAAATTGTTCTATTATAAAGACACATGCACACGTATGTTCATTGTGGCACTGTTTACAATAGCAAAGACTTGGAACCAACCCAAATGTCCATCAACAATAGAATGAATAAAGAAAATGTGGCACATATACACCATGGAATACTACCCAGCCATAAAAAAGATGAGTTTGTGTCCTTCATCAAGACATTGGTGAATGTGGAAACCATCATTCTCAGCAAGCTGACACAAGAACAGAAAACCAAACACTGCATGTTATCACTCATAGACGGGTGTTGAACAATTAGAACACGTGGACACAGGGAGGGGAGTATCACACACTGAGGTCGTTTGTGGGGGGTAGGGGAGGGACAGCAGGGGGTGGGGAAGGTGGGGAGGGATAACAAGGGGAGAAATACCACATATAGGTGATGGGGGGATGAAGGCAGCAAACCACCTTGCCATGTATGTACCTATGCAACAATGCTGCATGATCTGCACATGTACCCCAGAACCTAAAGTACAGTATAATTTTTTTTTAAAAAAGGCTGAACAAACTGACACAAGAACAGAAAACCAAACACTGCATGTTTTCACTCACAGGAAGGTGATGAACAATGAGAACACTTGGGCATATTGAAGGGAACAGCACTCACAGGGCTAGCTGATGGGGTGGAGGGGAGGGGAGGGGAAGGACAGCTGGGGGTGGGTGGGGAGGATGGGAAGGGATAAAACCAGGAGAAATGCTGACATAGGAGATGGGAGTGGTGGGGGGGATGGAGACAGCAAACCACTATGGCATGTATTTACCTATGCAACTGTCCTGCAGGATGCAAGATGTGCACATGTACCCCAGAGCCCAAATAAAATCAAAATAAATAAATAAATAAATAAACTGAATAAATAAGACATTGACTTTTTTTGTAATTATCATGCTAAATCATTGTAGAAAAGCTGGCTATCTTAGGCTGATCACAAATCTTGGCTGGAATTATTATATTTTAATTTTAATTTAATTATAATTTAATTTAATTTGATTATAATTTTAATTATAATTTAATATATAAAATATACATTTTTAATTTATTAATAAATGGAAAAGTAAATTATTATTTAATAAATAATTTCTATGCATGACATAGACAATTTTTCATACTCTGTAGTCCATGATGGCAAAGTAATAAAAGGGGTTAAGAAAAGGTATCATTAAGTGGAATCAGACAGACCTAAGTTTTCATCCTAGTTTCACTATTGGTTCTCTATGTGGTTTTTGACATTCTATCTGTCTGAACTGTCATCTTTTGGACTGTTAATTCTGAACAAATTACTTATGAGGAGTAAATCACATATCGTATTAGTTGTTGTTGTTGTTTTGCTTGTTATTTTGTGGTGTTACCTTGAATGATTACAACATTGCCCTTCCAGGCTCAAATGACTCTTCCACCTTAGTCTCCCGAGTAGCTGGGACTACAGGCCTCCACCATGGTGTCTGGCTAATTCTTCTGTATTCTGGGTAGCAGTGGGATTTTGCCAAGCTGCCCAAGCTGGTCTCAGACTCCTGGGCTCAAAACATTTACCTGCCTCAGCCTCCCAAAGTGCTGGTATTACAGGTGTTAACCACCACGCCAGGCCCACATATCATGTTTGTAACAACCAGCACTCTACTGGCATATAGAAACCAGTCAATAAATGGGTTAGAGCACATTCTCATTGAACTGATTAATATAAATGCAGATGAATAAATTTGGTCTTGCATTTTGTTTTCCTACATCCATGGAACAGAAAAAAGATACAATGTTTTATCCTTTTATGATTCCACATCAGCTGTCAAAGCATAAAGTATCATCAAGCCTCCTGGATTATATGAAAGAGTTAGTGAGATCTAATGCCCAAACTAATACAACTGCAAATTTCTATACCATGTGCAATGTATATTAATAACATTTGGGGGACCATTCAGGTGCATGCCAATGGATTCTTGTATTTATAAGAACTATAAAATGTAAATTTAATAGCTTTCAGCAGGACTAGTCATTAATTTCATTATTATGAACGTGGCCACAGGAAAAAGTAACATACAGCCAATACAGATTATAGGAAAGAAATGTTTCAAAGCCACCTATATATCTTTGAAAATGTGGTCAGAATGAGGACTTAAATGAAAGTGAGTTTGGCCTTAGGAATGTGATCATGGTACTCTTATTCCACAATGTGAAGCAGACTCATTTGCCCTCATAATCAAGCAGCTTTTTATAATAAACCTCACCTTAAATTACATAGCGATTTACAATTACTTTCTTTGATTCTTTGCACAGTCATCTTTTATAGGAAAACTCACAAAAATAAGCTTATTTTTATAGATGAAGAAACTAATGCAATAGTCATAAGTTAAGTTATGGTTATTCAATGTACAATTTATGTAACCTTGAAATCCTGTGTGACAAATAATAATTATTATAATTATAATAATACCAATGTTCTTATTTTAAGAATGTCTTTAAATTGGGCAACGTTTGTGCCTGACATATTATTAATACATTCTTTATTCTACTTCTCAGGGTAATAAAATGAATTTCAAGCATCAAAGATAGGTTTGAAGGAGTCATAATTTGAATAAGTTACTATCCTGGAACTCTTGCAATAGATGTACTAGTGCTTTCTTTTATCCTTGTATTAAGAAATTCTGCATGTTGTAATAGAATCATTGATTTATTTCTGTATAAAAGGGATCTTGCTATAAAGGTCTTCCAAGTGTTCTTTGCATGGGTAACCACATTGTGTCATGTTAGGAGTGTCTTTTCATTGAACGGAAGTAGCTCTAGGGTACAGCTAAGAGGGTATTGAATTTAGAAAAAGAGCTCCAGCCCCTGATACTGAATATATCAGCAGCTTAACTTGTGATTTAGGTAGCAAGCTCCAACTCCACAGCATGAATTTTTGCCTCTGGGTTCTTACCTTTGTATCAGCAAATATCTAATTAGAACATTTTCTTCACTCTAGTGAGTGATGTGGAGAAAACAGTCTAAAAATATGTTCAACTGGGAGTTCTGAGGGAAATATTAGAGACAATAGAATAGCCAGTAAGTTGGAAGTACTGTGCAGACACCTGTAACTGTAACTTTCATATGTATCTGTCTAGTTTGATCATACATTTCAAGCAAAACTAGGATTTGGTTTGACCTATTTATTGGGCAGTCAGACAATATGATTACAATTCCTCCCCTGCTCTACAATAATTCTATGTAGTTGGGTATGTCTATGCACTAATCATGGATTCAAATTGCCGATCTGAAAAAAGAATAATGATGCTCAAAACCAAGACAGATTTCATACTTGTGTCTAACAGCCCTTAGGGATATCCCTATCCCATAGCAAATCTTTAATAAGTTTTTGTGTAAATAAATGAAGCAATGAATCAATGTGTGAATAGTTTAATTAACAGGTGAAGAGATGAATAAATCAATATTTTCTTACTGCTGTTTTGCAAGAATCATGAGAATTATATAAAACAACATTTGGTAAAAGTTTCCTTATATTGGAAAATGTTTTGTTTATGCAAGACATTTCAAAACTAGAATGGCTCCAAATCCTCAGGAAGGATATACTGTATATGAACTCAGTGAGATATGATAAGACTTAGCATTGTCCCTGACACATATCTTCCTAATTTCCAGCCAGAATTCAAGGTTTTCCAGATCATTCCAATACACATGGCTCTATTTGTTCTTTGTGCCTTTATCATAGTATTTCTGGCCAACACCATCTAGTAATGAATTGTCTTTGTTTCATGACTGTGAGTTCTTCCTTGGAAAATTCCGTAAATGGATAATTCAAATTGCTTCCAAAAACATCTCAATGTACACTTTTAAGTCCTTAGATGAATAACGTTTGGGGCATATGCTATTGCTATGATCTCTAATACAGGACAGAGAGGCTAAGAGTAAAGACTTGATGGGATACACAAGAAGGAAAACACAACTTGGATTAAGAGATACCCAAGTTAAATCTTGGCACGTGGTTTTGGACAAAGTATGCTTTATCTGATTGTTTCTATTCCCATTTCTAAATAATCAAGGGGATAATACATACTGGTGAAGTTATAAACATTAACCACGAATGTGTGTGCAACATCTAGTATATACCAGACACCTAAATTGTATTTGTTCCCTTTCCTTGCCCACTTGCTTGACTATTTCTCTTTCTCTAAACCCCATTTATTTGTACATGAGGCAGATATTTGTTAAGTAGATACTATATAGTTGTTGGCAGTGATTTAGGTACTGTTTAAGATTCAGAAAAGAATCTCTAGATGGACCTTAGAATTAAGTGGGAGGTAATAAATACATAAATAATGTAGTATAATGTAAAGAATACAAGTAAATGGTAAGCAGAGGTATAAGATTGTTGCTGTGCAGTTGTGGAAAAAAGGAACTATTAATTCTCCCTAAAATCATTAGAAAGTTGTCATGAAAGAGGTCACACTTAAATGGGACCTTAGAGAGCATGAGCATTTTTTGACAGTATGAGTAGAAAGAAACACAGAAACACAAAGAATGGCAAGAAGGTAAAAAAAAAAAAAAAAAAAAAAAAAAAAAAAAAAAAAAAAAAAAAAAAAAAAAAAAAAAAAAAAAAAAAATGTAAAAGTTGCAAATATTTTCACGATGTATTGAATGGTTTAGTGTGGCTAGAATATAAAACATTGTAAAATTATTGTAAAAAGTGTGGACAATTTATAGCAAAGGCAAAATATGAAAAGGTTAAAACACTTATAAAATTTATAATTGAATCCTTGATATTATTCCATAGATTTTTAAATAACTACTAAATCATCTTTGGACAAATGATTATTCAGAGGTAAATAAATCTCACCCTTACAGCACACACCAAAATTATTCCATAGGTTAGCATATCAAGCATATTTATAATAAAAGGAAATATAAATGATAATATACTTAATTTTAAATGTCAGAGATGTCGCCAACAAAACTAAAAGGCAAATAGCAAATAAGTTCCATGCAGATGACAAGTTGTTTCAATCTTTAATACGTAAAAAGCTTTTTATAAGTCAATAGAAAAAGATAGGCATTTCCAAAAATACATAGGCAAGAGAAAGGAATAAGCATTAAAAACATTGAAATAAATAATAACCATATGGAAATGTATAACATAACTGAAAATCCAATGAATTTGATGAGAAACAGTAAAATAGAAGCATTTGCTATCAAAATAGGTAATATTTTCAAGTGATGACATCTAATGTTGTTTGTGATCCGGACATTAGAAATTTTTATCTACTACTAGTAGGAAAACAAATTATGCAAGTAATTGGATTATAAATGATATTGCCAGGAATATAGTAAATACAATAGTATCTAGAATATAGTATATATCAGGAGGAATATAAATTATAAAACCATATAGAGGATATTTTGCCACTGTGTAAGTTGTTTAAATATTCTATGATACATTCTTAGTAAGAAATATGATGCAATCTTTTTTTTCATTTTTTAAAAATATTTTAAGTTCTACAGTACATGTGCAGGATGTGCAGGTTTGTTACATAGCTAAGTGTGTGCCAAGGTGGTTTGATGCACCTATCAATCGATCACCTAGTTATTAAGCCCAGCATGCATTAGCTATTTTTCCTCATGCTCTCCCTCTTCCCACACCCCTTGCAATAGGCCACAGTGTGTGTTGTTCCCCTCCCTGTGTTCATGTGTTCTCGTTGTTCAGAACGTGTGGTGTCTGGTTTTCTGTTCCTGCATTAGCTTGCTGAGGATAATGGCTTCCAGCTCCATGTCAAAGGACATGATCTCATTCCTTTTTATGGTTGCATAGTATTCCATGGTGTATATGTACTACATTTTCTTTATCCAGTCTATCGTTGATGGACAGTTGGGTTGATTCCATGCCTTTGCTATTGTGAATAGTGCTGCAATGAACATATGGGTGCGTGTATCTTTATAATAGAATTATTTATGTTCCTTTGGGGATATACCCAGTAATGAGATTGCTGAGTCAAATAGTATTTCTGTTTCTAGATCTTTGAGGAATTGCCACACTGTCTTTTACAATGGTGGAACTAATTTACATTCCTACCAACAATGTAAAAGTGTGTCTATTTCTCCACTGCCTTGCCAGCATCTGTTGTTTCAGTTTGTAATAATTGACATTCTGACTGGCATGCGCTGGTATCCTATTGTGAAGATATAATATCCAGAGTTACAAGGAACTTAAAATTCACACACACACCAAATCCCATTGAAAAGTAAGCAAAGGACATCAACAGATACTTCTCAAAAGAAGAAATTTGTATAGCAAACAAAATATGTAAAAAAGCTCAACTTCACTGATTATTAGAGAAATGCAAAGCAATTTTTAAAAAGTATGTCATTACAGGACATATATCTACATATGTCTGACTATTATGTGACATGACATAAAATATTTAAACTATTTTTACAATATTATACCATTGTTACATTAAACACACACACACACACACACACACAAATAAATATACACATACATACCCTTCAACAATAAGACAATAATGTTGAGAATAGATACAATAAAACATACTGATTGCTAAGGCCAGGAGTTTGAGACAGACCAACCTGGGAAATACAGCAAGACTCTGTCTCTATGAAAAATTAAAAAAAAAAAAATAGCTGTTTGTGGTGGTGCTTACACACAGTCCTAGCTACTGAAGAGACTGAGGTGGGAGGACTGCCTGAACCCAGGAGGCTGAGGTTGCAATGAGCTTTGATAGCATCACTACTGCAACCCAGCCTGGGAACAGAGTGAGACCCTGTTTCTCAAAAAACAGAGAACAAAACAAAGCAAAAACCACAACAACAAAAAAACCTCTGTGCTAAAAATATAGTTTACCATCCCCCCTCGTGGAACCTAATTGTTTCAATAACACTATATGTATTTGCTGTTCAACAGGGAAATCCCTCTGCCATTTAGGTTCCTTGGGAGGAAGGCTAACGGGATACATCAGACCACTGATACAGACTTAGCCCCGGAAATTAACTAGAAAAAAGCCCATAAATTTTTGAAAACATCTTTTATTTTTTGTTTACTGACGTTATGTGTCAGTGGACAAATGATGGAATGTTTAATTAATAATTTTCAGGCAACAGGCTGCTTCTGGTTTCATTAGGAACCCATGACAGGAATACTCAGTGGTCCATGGAAACTTTGTTTCTGTCCTGTATGGGACAGAATCGGATAATATTGTAAGTTCTGAGTGTTTTTATGCTTCTATATGGTCACACTCCCAAGCTGGATGAGGCGAAGAGGAGTTAGAATTCATTATTATGAAAATTATCCAGAAGTGCTTTCCTCTTCCACTGAAGAATAGGTACATTTGCAATAATATGGAAAGTAGGAAATATTTGTATCCTATTACAGAGTCAATGTCTTTTATCTTAGATGGGCTATGGGAGTCCCTATTTATATTGTTATTGGTCAGAATACCATTTTGAGTGATAATATTATATAAAACATTTGAAAAGTTGTTTGAAATACAGGAGCATCATTTTGGTAGTAAATACATAAAATTTAAAAAATTTATTGTGTGGGGTTAACTTGTCCCCTAGGAAATAGCCTTTATACCCTCAGTTAACAATATGATGAATGTTTCCCATAAGCGCAATTTAAGTTTGCATCATCGAAGAACCCACGATATTTCTCTGAACCCCTTCCTGAGCAAAGGAGAGCCTGGAGTGCTGGGCTGAGAAGCAGCACAACAAGCTGTGTCTCTACACGTACAGAGTGATACTGAAAACCAAGCAGACAATGCATAGGAAAATCTTAGTTTGAAAAATTTAAAGTAGAATAAAAGTACAAAGGTGAAAGGAGGAGGTCTAAGAGATGATAATGTTGCTACATTTGCTTTGTATGAGACATACTTCTCTTCACTAAGACATGGTGATAGTTATGAAGGATACCAAGATATCCCAGTCTTACAAAATGTACCTGATGGGAGACAAAGGCACTGATTATACTAAAATATTTCCATTTCAGTACTTTATTTAGAAACTATAAATATAAAGGCTCTCTATGTTTTGTGACCTATTTATGTATTAGGCAACGAGCTAGGGAAATCAGGGTAAGTGCTTCCATAGTGGTAATTTAGGATTTGCGTCTGCAAGAGGAAAGACAGAGAATTGTCGTGTTTTATCTGAAAATTTTCAAATATTTTTGAACACCTGCTCTGTACTAAACAGTCAGGCCTCCAGATTGCTAGTCAGTTGGGGGAAATAGGTTCAAACACAAAAGGGTAAGATTGGGATGGGCAAGTCGGAAAAATAAGCTGAATTCATTACAAGCCCATATGCAATTAATATCACCCAGATAGTACACAGGCTAGTGTGTGAGGTAATATAGCCTCACTCAGTATATCTGAGTTATAATCATTAACACTGGGATGTTGAAACAAAGACAGAATCAGAATTATATTTTGAGAATGAAAATAAATTTGAAGATGAGCCAATATTACTTTGTTAAACAAAATCAAGAGGTATTCTGTTAAATAGTCCCAGCAGCAGACAATCTCAGGTCAGAATCCACAAGCTGAAGAGACAAGCCCACAGTGTTCCCACTACAATTTGTAGTTAAGGTTAATATAAGAGTATGTATAGATTTATTAATTAAGAAGCAGTGCCTGCTCTTTATTAAAACACTGCTGTATGTGTTGGAAATAGAGCAGAATAAGAAATATTAAAAACAGAAACACCATTTCTGTTATATATTCAGAAAAAGAATGTTACACAATTATATATGCTAAACAGAAATACGAAGCAGTCAATGAGTCAAAGTAAATGTGCTGAGTGAAGGCGAAGGTGAATCCCTTGTCCCTAGTAGTTTTGGATGGGATAGGAATTGGAATTTTAATGAATAGGCAGCATTTGAGTAAAGGTCTGAAGGAGGTGCGGAAGCCATACAGATATTTGGGGGTTGGGGAAACCACATTTTAGTTATTAGGAACTGGAAGAATGAATTGTTCAACCGGGAGTAGGCCTGTTGTACTGAAGCATCTGCAAGGAGGAGGCCTTGGAGAAAACAAGGTCAGAGAGTTAAAAAGGAGGAGCAGATAATGCAAGCCACTCTTAGGGATTAGGCTGCTACTCTAAATGACCTGGGAACACTTGACATGCTCTGACAGGAGATCTCTGAATAGATGGGTAAGAGAAGGGATGGTGCAAAGGCAAAGGCAGGGAGAGCCAGTAAAAGGGACTGCGATTGTCCGAGTAGGAGATGGCATGTTGATGACAGAGCTGGGAAGATGTGGTCAGATTTATTCACAATACTGCATATATTCCAGTATGACCTGAGAGGATTTTTAGATTATTTGCCTGCAGAGTATAACAGAAATAAATCAAGAATGATTTGGTGCCTGAATAATAAGAATGGAATAGTTCTTTACTCATATAGGAAGTGGGGCTGTGGAGAGAAATAGGGGAATACAAAACAGAATTTTGTTTTAGTCATGTTAAATGTATGTTACCTACTAGTTATTTATGAGTAGATATTGTGTAGTCAGTAGGCTATGATGAAATAAACTCACCAGAGAAACCTGCCCATCAAGTGAAGGTGCGTTATTTTAAACCTGCTGTTCCAAGGGAGAATCCTACTTGGACAGGGCCTTTGTACTGTCTGACAAAGAGGACTTTGGAAAAGATATTTATAGAGTTTTTGAACATGGCCTTGAGCTGCTTACGATGGATCTTTTGAAAGGGCTACTGGTTGGAAATGAGAAGGGTTCATATAATAATAATTAAAACTGACATATACAAAGCTGTGTATTTATTGGAGTTTTAAAGATTCCTAAGAATTCATGGTTTGAGGTTACCAGTTTAAGAAGTTTTAGGTGATTAAATGATGGCTGTATGTCTTTAATCAAGACATAGATCCAACAATAAGCCCTCTGCGGTTCCAATACTACCTGATAATGTTCTTTTCATTGAAACTTCAGGCTGCTTTTCTCTGAGATCTCTTCTAAAAGATGAAGTCTCTGGGTTTAAAATAATGAAGGAATCTTGAGGGGAAGCTGTTCAGAAAAAGCTGATTGTATGTGTTGGTAAAAAGACTGAGTGTATTATGAGTCCTCTGTAATAATTACTTATATCATCATGTAATAAAGCATGTCTAGGATTGCAGAAACTATCTCCTGGTAGTTAGGAATCTTAGCTCATACAGAGAGAGCAGATATGCTATCAAAAGAGTTGGCCTCCCTGTCATTCGGGCCAAAGGCAATACTTCAGGCCAAGAAAGTTCAGGCATTTCTGAAAATTTGACTAATACAAGTTGCTAGGTTTTCATTGTTTCTTTGGAGATGAAATTCACAGAACATAAAATTAACCATTTTAAAGTTAATGTTATTTGATATATCCACAATGTTGTATTATATTTGCCTCTATTTAGTTTCAGAACATTTTCATTATCACCCAAAGGGACCTTGCTCCCATAAAGCAGTTACCTACGATGCTCACTCCCCATCCCCATTCCCTAGTTACCACTAACCTGCTTTTTTTTTTTTTTTTTTGCTATGGATTTACTCATTCTAGATTTTTTATGTAAATAGAATCACAAAAGGTGACCTTTGGTGACTATCTTCTTTCATTTTGCATAACATTTTTTTTCTTTTTTCTTTTCTTTGTGAGGTAGAGTCTCACTCTGTCTTCAGGCTGGAGTGCAGTGGCATGATCTTGGTTCAATTGCAACCTCTGCCTCCCTTCTGGTTCAAGCGATTCTCCTGCCTCGGCCTCCTGAGTAGCTGGGACTACAGTCACGGGCTTCCACGCCCAGTTAATGTTTTGTATTTTTAGTAGAGACCAGATTTCACCATGTTAGCCAGGATGGTCTCGATCTTCTGACCTTGTGATCCACCTGTCCTGGCCTCCCGAAGTTCTGGGATTACAGGCCTGAGCCACCGCGCCCAGCCTTTTTTAACGTTCATCCATGTGGTAGCATGTATCAGTGCTTCATTCTTTTTAAGGCTGAATAACATTTCATTGTAATAACGCCCCAAATTTCATTCCTACTGTCATCCACTGATGGATATTTGGGTTCTTTGGATTGTTATGAATACTGCTGTTACGAACATTTGTGTACAAATATGGATACCTTTTTTCAATTATTTTATGTGTGTACCAGTTAATTTAAATTTCAGAATTAATGTTGTCCTTCTACCTTACCTTAATATTGAATGTGATATGAGCAGCGAATTTTAAGTAAGAGGAAGTATATAACAACAGCTTCAGTAATGTATTTCCATCGTTAAACAGATGTGTGAGCCACGCAGAAAAAACGGTCAGGCAATCCTTTTTCTGTTAAAGATGTGGCTTTCCAATAAGGAAAAGCTTTGCTCTATCCTGAAAATAAACATAAAATAACCTGAACAAACCCATAACCTATTTTAGGGTAATTATATAAAATCCATTTAGAGGAAATGAAAAGGATATGAAGATTTTGGCTCCACTCCCAGTCTCATCTTCAAAGTTTGGTCAATATTGTGTTATAGATAAGTAGACATACACAGTCACCTTCTTGGCTAAATATTTAAAGTTTCCCTAAAAATTGATTTAAGATCATGACTAGATGATATGTTACCTTGTTTCACTGTAATCTCCACTTTATTATGTTTATGTATCTTATAACATCCGTTGGTATAGCTTAAATATATACAATGCAATTTATTTTTTAAAAAATCATGTCTAATTAGTCTTTGTTATGGTGGTAAGACAAACAGCTTTGGCAAATCTATTACGTTAACTGGCATTATTAGAATGGAAGAGAATACTGTCCCTTCTTGTAGTATCATATAACTTAATAAGGATTCAGTTAATGAATACCGAGAGAAAGGTTTATTACAAACAGTAAATAGGTTGCAAACCTCCACGGACCTTTGATTTATATCATAACTTATATTCTGATTGTCCTGATTGACAAGTATTATACAACCTAAAAAAACAATTTGGAAACAATTATTGTGTTGTATAGCATATTGAACATAATTATATTTCTTTTAATATAGGAAGTAAATAACTATTGAATTATATTTATATTAGTATAGTTTACTTATATATAATTAACCTAGGAAGATTAAATTTCTCTTTTGATTTGTCAGATATTGCTTTATTCTAACGTGGTATATTAAAAGAGCTCTTGTGATTTAGTTCATTAAAATTTAGAATTCCAAATAAAACTAATTATTATAATGTATTTTACAAGGTAAAAAATATAACCTTGTTTTAGAAAATATAGTTTAGGTATGAAAACGTCTTAAATATTATATTTTTCTGCATTTAGGGTTTGGATAGAGAATTTGTCAAAGAAGATAAGGTATACATATGTTATTTTTATCTAAAGGAAAAATATAGCTATAGGCAATAGTTTAAAAATATACAGCACTGAGAAATGATCATTAGAAATACATTTTTTCTTTTTTTTTTAATTATACTTTAAGTTCTGGGGTACAGGTGCAGAATGTGCAGGTTTGTTACACAGGTATACATGTGCCATGGTGGTTTGTTGCATCCATCCCCGACCCCATCATCTACATTAAGTATTTCTCCTAATGTTAGCCCTCCTCAACATTTTTTCTAAAATATTTTTTGTTAGAATGATTCAGGATTATGACAAAAGTAAAGAAATACAGCACAACAAAGTGTTGTGTTATATCACTGATACCTAATCACAGAGTGATTTAGTCATACAGAAAAAGAACTAATTTTACTCCATTTTGAATTTTATTTAACAATTTATAACAAAGCATTCACACTTGGAACTAATATATACTAATATATCTTTATATATATATTCAACTTGTTATGCACTGAATTGTCTCCCCACTCCCTAAATTCGTATATTGAAACCCTAACTTGCAATGTGCCTGTGTTTGAAGTAAGGAAGTAATTAAGGTTAAATGAGGTAATAAGGGTAAGGTCTTAATCCAGTAGTATCAGTGTCCTCCTTATAAGAGATATCAGAGAGTTCTCTCTGTCTTTTACCTTTTTCTCTTAAGCAGGAATTGCTATGGACAGAATTGGGTATTCTAAAAATTCATGTTAAAGCCCTGACTCTCAAGGTGGTGGTATTTGAAGACAATCCCTTTAGAAGATAATTAGGTTTAGATGAGGTCATGAGGGTGAGGACTTCATGATGGGGAATCACTGTTCTTTTAAGAGATCAAACTCCAGACAACATACTCACTCAGTCTCTCTCCCTCTCTCTCTGAGTGAAAAGGTGGCTGTCAGCAAACCAGAAGGAAAGTCCTCACCAGAAACCAAACCTTGCTACAACCTCAGACTTGGATTTCCTGGCCTCCAGATCTATGAGGAAACAAAATCTATTGCTTAAGCCACCAGTATTTGGTATTTTGTCGTGATAGCCTGAGAAGACTAATATACAGATACATACAAGCCCAAACAAACATTATATATATATATATACACACACACACACAAACACACACACACACTCATGCACCACATGACAACATTTTGGTCAACCACAGATCACATGTGCAGTGGTAGTACCATAAAATTATAATACCGTATTTTTACTGTACCTTTTCTATGTTTAGATATGTTTAGATAGACAAATGTTTATCATTGTGTTACAGTTGACTGTAGTCTTTGGCACAGTGACATACTGTTCAGGTTTATAGCCTACAAGCAATAAGCTATTCCATATAGCCTAGGTGTGTAGTAGACTCATACCACCGGGGTTTGTATAAGCACACTTTATGATGTTCAGACAACTACAAAATCACCCAAGGACCCACTGCTCAGCATATACCCTAGTCAGTAAGTATACATCACATGCAGAAAATATATGATATATTTAAAGCTTTTAACTTTAGTCTTAGAACATAATTATCAGCACACCAAATAAAACAGTGTATATTTTATATTGAATCTACAATTTTAATAATCATTCTCTTGATAAACAGATGGGCAGGTAATAGTCAAATTCTTATATTTTTTGTAACTATTTTATAGAGTTTTGGTTTAACTACTTATATCAATTACCACCTTTAAGTCATGAAAAATTAAACTTAAGTCATGTATTAACTAAAATACTATGCTAACCTAATTTTTTATGTTGGTTTCTTAACTAAATTAAATCATCCCAATTGGTTCACAGATTCAATTAGCATCAGGAAATTAATATGATCTCTTTTAAATATAATTTATAAATTTCTATATTTGTGAGCTAGATTTTAAAAGTCTTGAATTAATATCTAAAACTCTAAGTATATAGTTTTTTTAATTCAGTAGTTAAGAACAAAAGTCATTACTTAAACTCATAGTTAAATATTTTCTTCTGCATTACCATTTTCTGGTAAAAAAAATTATCATTCTAAAAGGTTAATTATCTTCCCTCTTCAGAGACAGAGACGACTTAAATATAGAAAAACACATCTTATCTCATATAATCAAAAGAGGGAGAGTTTCTATAGCTGGTTTAAATAATAATTCAGGCTTCTGACTATTCCATGAAGTCCTACAATTAAAAAGATGGCCCTTATTAATTCCTAACATATGGAAATGAAAGAGAGTGATCTCAAAAACTTAAAGTGATCTTTCTTTTTGGGAGCAGAACAGTGTATCATCTCACAACTTGAAAATTTTTCTTTATTATCCTAAAGTTTTTCTCAAATGAATAATCTCACTCATGTCAAAATTTTCCCAAACAGCTCAGTACAATTCCAAATTGTCTTTGGTTACATTATGCAAATTAGGGAAATAGGCACCCATGAAAACTAGGAAGAACCAAATGTGTTTGGACTAAAGGGGTTGCAGATGACAGAACCTGAGAAGATCCTGGAAAGACTGAATCTGCGTCTTCAGAGCCAGGCAAAAGACCTGTGGTCACTGGCTTCTGGGCAGATGAACCACAGCTCTGGGCACACCAGGGAATTTAAAGCAGTTCTCAATAACTCAAAGACTGAGAAGAGTCTTAATATTATATTGCAGAAATAAGACAGTGTTTGTTCAGTGAGGATAGCGGCCTGAAAATGCCTTCTGCAATTATCACCTCTCAATGACAGCTTGAGAGGTATGTTCATCCAAGCATCCTCTGTGAATTTCCCTTATAGTTTCACAATGGAGAGAGAGGGGACAGAGGTGAAAACAGTGTTGTTAGCAACAAGGCAGTTGCCACCAAGAATAGAAATTGTCATATTTGTTTAAATAATTCAAGAATTATTCAAAAAGTTTCCTTATTTTTATGAGACAAAATAAGCATACGATGTCATTTTTTTCTGAATCCTCCTTTCTTTAAAGTGGCATGCATTTTTAGTCAATCAATATCCCATGAAGCAGAGACATAGGATGTTAAAAAAATAAACAAAACCAAACAAGTTTCTGGGGCAAATTTGAGGTCCGTGCAGTAATTCTGAATTATGTATGCGCTTTCCTAGTCCTCTTATAAAATATAAAAGGATGGCACTTTAAGAGAAGTAACAATTTTATTGGCAGAGTGGCCTCCACCAAGGGAAAATGGGTCTTTAACATCAAAGATCTATGTCTAAAATACTTCTGTGGAAGTACAACTGCGGAATTATTGTTATATAACCAATAAAATTAGGAGGTATTTATTCTAGAAATATGCAGTCCTTAGATAATATTTATATCTAAGGTACCTAAAAGCATTGGAAAATATATATATATATAAGGAAAACATTTCACCTGAAGAAGCTTTAGGTAAAAATAAAAATGTGTGGTTAGGATGTCCTCTATCATGTTCCATAAATTAGCCTAACCTCCTTGAACAAGGAACTATTTATGTATCAAGGCAGTACAATTATCTTTTATTGAATACATACTACATCCTTGACACTAACCACTGTAAACATGAACTTTGTCATACCACTGCGAGGAAGCTATTACCCTCATTTTAAACCCAAAGAAACAGAGACAGAAAAAAAAAAGTTACTTTGCAAGAGCTATAAAACTTGTCAGATCGGGGACTGAACCTCAGGTCTGTTTGGCTCCAGACCCTGTGCTCTTTCTACTCCAAATCACCTATTAGAAGACTGAAGATGATCCATGGTGTATTCTACCTCCTATTTTTTTGTAGAAAACTTACATCTTATATCATAGGCCTTTCTCCCTCCCACTTTTTGTTACATCTCAATAAAAATAAGGTCTTACCATTAGTCTCTAATCTCTTACTTTCCTTCACTCACTGTGTTTTCATGATAATCTGTTATAACTGTTTCTACTAGCACCACTGTCATACTTAGCTGCCTCAACCTTTACGTCTCTATTCTGAAATATTTACTGCTTTCTGTTTCTCCTAGTCTTTGAGTTGGGCATTTCCAGACAGCCTGACAAAACTGACCAAAATATATTTTTAAAAATCAACAGTTGCTAAAGAGAAATAAAGTAACAAAATAATCAGGTATTACAGAGATATGTGAATTGTGACAGTCCCAAATACTTCTGGTGGAGTGTGGTGTCCTTCTTTGATACCATAGGCTCTTGTAAAAATTTCTGTCATATTACACACTATTTTGTTTCAAACCCTGTGCTCTATTGTAATTGTTGTTGTCTTGTTCTGCTTCCTCTTCTAGATTATGGAATTTGTGAATTAATTCTTATTCATAAAACCTATATGACTTCAGCATCTTCCCTCTTTACCATATGACATTTCAAGAGAAGAGCAGAAGGCACACACATACTTCTTAATCACCTTGGACCAGAACTGACACACATCACTTCTGCTTAAGAAATTGACACAGTTTCTTAGTGAAAAGTAGTTCATGTCTCTGCGTTCATGCAAGAATATTCTGAAAGATACAATTCTATACTGGACAGCTGCTCCTCATATAAAGTCTGTACTCTACGGCAGGGGACTCAGATCTTTGGTAGATTGCTTGATGCCTTTATTAAGGTCTGCCTCTGGCCATCAACTGCCCAATGCACCCTTCTTCCCAAGCATAGAACATATTTATTGCCATGTCAGTCCTCTGCTCTGCAAAAGGAGGAAATCTCAAATGAAATTTGAGACTCATCTGAAAGACTGAACCTCTGGGTGATCACAGTCCTCTTCATTAAGTCAGATATAACTCTTTGTCATTTGCTAAACTATAAATGTAAAGACAAGTTGCCTATTTATTCAATATCCAATGTACAATGCAGAAAACAGGGACTGGATAACCAAATTGAAAACTCCCATTTGGAAAATAAAAGAGGAATAGACACAACAAGTTCAAGACATAACAATTCATTAGTCTACAGAATAACAAGACACTTTAGAACTGGCACTGTAAGGATCCCCTGTCCTGTGGTAAGGAACATTTCTTGATTAGATAGTAATATCGTTTTCTGGGAAATGTCCTTTACACATTGTTCCTAGTTGTTCTCAGATTCACTGTCTCAAAGTGTCTTCCTCTTCCATTATCTTCCATGACCTGTCTGAAATTTTCTGTCTACTCTATGCCCATGCAAATTTAGAGGTCAAGGGGTTATTTTAGGAATTGAATGTCAGAGACATTTTAAATGTGAACTATAATTTCCTTACCAATACAATTCTTTCCAAAATTCAACACTCAAATATGTGCTTACAGTCCATTCCGTGAAGCAAGTAATCACATTAAAAATTGTTTTCTAGATAGTTTCTCAAATCTACTTTATTTCTTGACTTTTTAATCCGCATGTCTTTCTCTTTAAACTTAATAGTACTTATCTGGAAGTAATCTGAAACAACGGACTAAAGTGGAATGTACCACACTTAACATAGCTTTTGCAACGAACTGAGACACTGAATATAGTGGGTCTTTGTCAGGCTTTCAAGTATGTTGCTATTTGAGGGTCCAGAAGCAGCGAAGTTTTCCAATGCCCTTGATATCTAGACTTTCTCTATTTTCTTGTATCTCAAATTGAAAATATTTCAATCTTTGCCTGAGATTGTTTATTTATTTATTGTTTTATGCTAGGGGAAGCCAGTAGTGGCCTCTAATACTCTGACTTAATCTATTTCCCCTAGAGCCATGGAACCAGTAGACATTTTATTTCACCAAATGTTTTGCTAGAGTAAAACAGAACTCTAAAACTTTCCAAAATGCTCTATCTGCTTCCTTGATGTCTACTACCTAGCTGCTAAGCCAATAACATATTATCTTAGGCTGTTGTTGATGTAGTACTCTTCATCAAATTATAGTTAGACTATTAGGAGTAATGAAAACTGATATGATAATTTCTAAATTAAGAGGTTTAACACAATAAACATTTTTTTCTTATCTAGTTGAAATTTTTTTACAAAGCAATAAGGCTCTGCTTCATGAAATCATTCATGAAGCATGATGGCGGCTCTACTGTCCACCATTGAAGATAATAGCTTTGAAGGTTGACAATGACATTGACTTTAGGCTAACAGAGACAAAGAGATGAGATTGAGAGGAAATCTTATGTGTTTCTTAAGCAACTAAGCCTGGAAGTAACACATATCACTTATACTCTTATGCTGCTGACAAGAAATTGTAATATTCATTTGATCCCACCTTGAGGGAAGGAGTGTCAGCTCTCATTTAGGCAGTTAAATCCCACAATGTAGCCACACATTAGGAAAGTGGCATGAGTCTTTGGTCAGTTAGACATCTCTGCTCCAAAAACAATTAGGTTTATTGTCTGCTTAAGGCACTAATTTATCTCATTTCATTCTTACAATAAACGTTAATATAGGAATAATAAATTTTACTTCCCCTATTAATTACAAATATTGTTATTCACTGTAGTAAAATGGAAAATATGGGGGTCAGAAATCTTTAACAATGGTTTTCTGATTTGCATTTTTTTCTTTTTGTCTTTAACACCTTAAGGGGAGTGTCAGTTTCAATTGTTAAAATAGTAGTGTTTAGGCATTTTTGTTAATATCTGGATAATTAAGAAAATTCTCCACATTTTCACAACCGCAATTATGACTCACATATATTGATGAGTGCCTACATTATTCAAAGTGTTGTATCAGTGATAAGTCTGGAGGTGTTTGTCAGTAGGTACAACTTCTCTTAAGATATAAAACCCACATACATGGCTGTGAAAGGAGACAACCCCTTTGAAGGTCACCTAAACCAGAGATATCTGTTTTAAAAAAGTTTATTCAAGTCTTGCATCTGCTCATTTATTAAAGGAGCTAAGCCTTTCCATCTTGGAGTTCTATTGGCAAAAATTTCATTTTTTATCCCCTTGCATATCTGTGATACTCTGTACTTTGCAAAATATTACTAAAAACTTAGAAATGGACTGGGTGTGGTGGCTTATGCCTGTAATCTTAGCACTTTTGGAGGCTGAGGCAGGAGGATCATCTGAAGTCAGGGCTTTGTGACCAGCCTGGCCAACATAGTGAAACTCCATCTCTACTATATATATATACACACACACACACACACACACACACACACACACACACACACAAATTAGCCGGGCATAGTGGTACATGCCTGTAATCCAGCTACTGAGGAGGCTGAGACAGGAGATTCACTTGAACCGGGGCGGCAGAAGTTGCAGTGAGCTGAGATTGCACCCCTGCACTCCAGCCTGGGTGACAGAGTGAGACTCTGTCTCAAAAATAAACAAATAAAAATATAATTAAACAAAAATAAATACACAATAATAGTTGATCATGCAAGTTCTCTAACTGTACTTTCTATTGTATCTCAGATTGCTTCCAATGCCCATGAATTGGACATGGGCATGTTCATATTGTATATGAACTCCAAGGAGAAAGGACAGATTCCTTTTCAGGCCCCTCACTTCCTAGCATGAGATTTTTTCTCAGGATTAGTGATGTGCTGGCACTAATCAGCATGAACTCTACCCCCAATACTTCTGATAAGTAATTCTGGTTCTTTCAGTCTTGAATAGGAAAGGGAACGAGCAAGAGAAAAATGTAGATGGAGATTCAAGTTATATTCTACTCAGGCTCTCCTGTTCTTTGTAGTCACAAAGACCACTACTTGCTCCAAGATTTGGCTCTCAGCCTAAGCTTTCCCTACAGCTTTCACAAAGCTTCTTGTATGCATAGTACAAGGCTGCATTCTGATGGTCCATTAATACCACCATACCTTAATACAATAAACACAAACATAGATATTCATTTTAGGGAAATGATGTATACACAATTTATATATTCATCTTCCCATTAATTTACTCTTTTATTCATTCATGCATTAACTAACTCATACACTCACTCACTCATATGCTAAAAGGTCACCCTGTGTAAGTTGCTATGTTGAGTATTTAGCATAGAGTGATGGTCAGAACAAAAGATAAACGGCGGCCGGGCGCGGTGGCTCACGCCTGTAATCCCAGCACTTTGGGAGGCCGAGGCGGGTGGATCACGAGGTCAAGAGATCGAGACCATTCTGGTCAACATGGTGAAACCCCGTCTCTACTAAAAATACAAAAAATTAGCTGGGCATGGTGGCACGTGCCTGTAGTCCCAGCTACTTGGGAGGCTGAGGCAGGAGAATTGCTTGAACCCAGGAGGCGGAGGTTGCGGTGAGCCGAGATCACGCCATTGCACTCCAGCCTGGGTAACAAGTGCGAAACTCCGTCTCAAAAAAAAAAAAAAAAGATAAACGGCATATTGACTAACAGTGTAATCAGCACCAGTTTCCTGGAAGAGATAACTTATGAACTGAGGTGCCCTAGCAAACAAGGAGAGGGGGTGTATTTTAAGGCAAGAGGGCAACAACTATGGAGAAAGAGGAAGGTGAAACAGAAGGGTATATTCATTTAACTGAGCAAGTTTTCAAAATATAGAAGGAATTTTGGTTTTATCCTGACAGCAACTAGGGACACGGAAAAACGTTAGTCTTTCCTATTGGGTATCTATTAAAGCATATTGAAGGCATTTAGAGTGTTTTTCTGTATTCAGGTTCAACTCACATATTAGATACATCTAGACTTGTATATAAAAGAGCAATGTATTAGAGGTAAATGGTTTAATGGAATCTTTCACACATTCATTACCAAGACTCATGAGTGTAGTATTTCTAGTAGAAAATCATTAATTCCACTGTCACCAGACCATTAATCATAATACATTCCTTTGTTAAATTCTGGTGTTCTTGAATGTGTAATTTATAGGTCAAGTCCCATTTATGCTTGGTTCAGTATAGCTGAGGCATTGCTGAAAATGTATTGCTTATATCTGTAGTTCCCTAACAAGCTTAAATATGACGACTAGACATTTGTCATAATTCAAACGGATTTCAACCCTAGCTGGCTCTTACATAAACAAATAGCCACACAGTGGCAGACTTAGCTTACCCTTTTTTATGTAACCAGCAGCTGGCCTTCGGGAATCTTTAAAAGGCCAAAATTTGTGTAGCATGAAGAACTTTGCGATCAGGGTAAAATAGAGCAGAGAGGGGAAGAAACTAAGTGTAAAACCACCAAGAACCCATGGCCTTAAAATAAGTCAAGGCTCTCAAATCGTATATGTTAATATAAGAGAAAGAGCTGCATACATACAATATTTTCTAAGTTTCCTAAGTCCTCTCACCTCACTCAATCTTGACTTTAATCTGTGGTATGAAAGAAAACTAAACAGTCCTACCTGAGATGCATTTTCCTATCTGTAGATAGGAAAAAAGAATTTTATTTGATAGAGATAAGAAGAGGTAGAAAAAATATAATACAATATTGTATTAGTGCTCTAGGGCTGCCATAAAAAAAGTACCACAAACAAGGTGACTTAGAACAATAGTAATTTATTTCTGACAGTTCTGGAAGCTAGAAGCCTAAGATCAAAGTGTTCTTATGGTTGGCTCTTTTGGAGGGCTGCTAGGAAGAATCTGTTCCATATCTCTCCCCAGGCTTCTGTTGGTTTGCTGTCAATCTTTGGCATTTCTTGACTTGTTCAGGCACCACCACCATCTCTGCCTTTATCCTCACATGATGTTCTCACTGTGTCTATATTCAACTGTATACTAGTCACGTTGGATTAGGGCCCACTCTAATGAATTCATTTTTACTTAATTACATCTGTGTAGACCCTATCAACTAATAAGTCACTTTCTGAGGTTCTGAGCATTAAGATTTCAACATGTGAGTTTTAGGGAGACAGAATTCAATATATAACAAATATACGTAGAGAATTCATATATTAACTCAATAGGGCTAGGGTATAAAATGGTTTTGGAGTCACAGCTTGTATTAGTCTGTTTTCATGCTGCTATAAATAAATACCTGAGACTGGGTAACTTACAAAGAAAGGAGGATTAATTGACTCATATAGGGGGCGCATGGCAATATATTAAAACTTATGTACATGGCATTTGAGATTGGGGTAGGGAAAAAAGACTGAGGCACTGTGTACGTTATTTGTGCATGGGAATGAAACTCCTTGACCCTGAAACCAGGACAGGGAGTGGAGTGTGTGGTGAAATAAAGAACGCTGAAAACAGCCTCCTGAGAATGCAGTTTGAGTGTGTACGAGGCCACAGGTGCCTCAGCAACCCACTTCAAATGACCATGTAGTGGATGGTTGTAGTTAATACGAGCCCTTTCAATAATACTTGGTGGAGGGATGCTTGGGTGGACTCTCTCAGAAGAGCTACCCCCAGCTACGCTCAGCTGGAAATGTCTGAGTACTTCATTCTTGGCGTTCACTGCAAGCTATAAGCTCTGCAGACTAATAGTTCTGCATGGCTGAAGAGGCCTTAGGAAACTTACAATTATGGCAGAAGGTGAAGGGGAAGCAAGGCATGTCTTGCATGGCGGCAGACGAGAGAGAGAGAGAACAGGAGAACCGCCAAACATGACAGAGGGCCTTTGTATGCAAAGCAAAGAGTAAATAAATGTTACTGATTGCTCTTAAACTAGAGTGTGGTTTCCAGTGTTATGTGACAAGGTTCTATGCTTAAACTAATTCTGGTTCCTAAAATTTATTAAGTGCATACTCTTTGTTTAGTAACAGTGTTAAATCTTTTATAAGCTGAATACTCAGGACAGCCCTGTGAAGTAGATACTTTATCCCCACTTTACAGATGAAGTAGTAGAGGCAACTGGAAGTTTAGTAATGACCAAAGCAATTAGGTTAGTAAGAAACAGAGTCAGAATTTAAATTCAGATAGCCTTATTTCAAAAACCCATGTTCTCACTTTCCATTGTATATTGTTCTTAATATCCTGTTCTACCTCCCTTTCCTGTGGTTCGTTTCTCGAATTACCTTCTCTAAACCTTGGAGCCTTGGGGTTTAAATGAGCTTATGGCAGACAAACTGCTTAATCTAGTCTTAATGGATTATTCATATGATTGACTCACATGAAGACAAAGAAGGGAAAGAAGAAGAAGAAAATGAGAGACCAGTATATTTTAGGATCACAGGGGTAAACCTTGGTGCAATGGGTAAATGTTTCACAGAAACTCGATGAGTATAACGAACATACTGATAGTAGCAGCTATACCCCATGACTCCTTAATAGATGAGTATAACCTGGAAAACTGATCGGTGAAAAGGATGTGCAGAAGGTTCTCTCCCCTAGAATAAATGTCAAGGAAAAATTTCTTCCAAGTCTCTTATTTTGTCATATAAAAGTATATTCCCAGAGCAGATAGAAAAAGAAAACATTGATGTGGTCAACAAACATATGAAAAAGCTTAACATCACTGATCATTAGAGAAATGCAAATCAAAACCAAGAGAACTGTCTCACGTCAGTCAGAATGGCTATTATTAAAACGTCAAGATACAAAGGATGCTGGCAAGGTTGCAGAGAAATAAAAATACTTTTACACTTTTGGTGGGAATGTCAATTAGTTCAACCATTGTGGAAGAAGGTGTGACCATTCCTCAAAGATCTAGAACCAGAAATACCATTTGACCCAGCAATCCCATAACTGTGTATATACCCCCCAAAAAATAAATAATTCTGCTACAAATATAGATTAATGTGTATGTTCGTTGCAGCACTATTTACAATAGCAAAGACATGGAATCAGCCCAAATGCCCATCAATGATAGACTGGAAAAAGAAAATATGGTGCATACATACCATTCAATACTATGCAGCTATAAAAAGGAGTGAGATCATGTCATTTGCAGCAACATGGATGGAGCTGGAAGCCATTATCCTCAACAAACTAACACAGGAACAGAAAACTGAACACCTCGTGTTCTCACTTATACGTAGGAGCTAAACAATGAGAAAACATGGACACAGGGAAGGCAACAACACGTGATGGGGCCTGTCGGTGAGTGGGGTTGGGGGAGAGAGAGCATAGGGAAAAATATTTAATTCACGCTGTGCTTAATACCTAAGTGATGGGTTGATAGGGGCAGCAAACCACCATGGCACACGTTTACCTATTTAACAAACCTGCACATCCTGCACATGTATCCCAGAACTTGATTAAAAACAACAACTACAAAAAGAGTTGAATATATACTCTCATCCCATTATTCCCAAATCCTGATTAAGAAAAATAAATCCTTTTCTTCCTTTATATGGAAAGGAAGGTATTGATCTCTTTCCCTCCGGTCAGCATCTGAGGTGGTTTCCGTAACATGTCTTTCCAAACAATACCCCCTGCTCCTTCACCTGCCCCACACTTGGGGGATGAGCAGTGGCAGCAGTCTCTTTGAAACCCAGAAGTAAATATCATTTATGTTTTAAGCTGATTGAATTATTGTTGCTAAACATTTTCCATTGTTATTGATGAACAAGAAGAACAAAAAGTGATGAGAAAATGTATCTGCCCATCTCATATTTCCCTTTCGTATGGAGAGAAGGTCAGGGTATTTTTGTTATTTTTTCCATAATCTGTATGCATTCAAGGAAGCTCCTTCCTTTGATATTTCCTGTGTCCTGTGGGCTGCCTGCCTTTACAGGTACAACCCTAAACCTACAATTCTCAGATTAACTCGACCTCTTATTTACATCATGCTAATTACAACACTATTCCAATGGGCATGCTATAATAGTTAAACGGGCATGCAATGACCTGCTGTCCTTTCCTCTTTCATATGTACAAAACCCTTAAAAGACACTTTCCCAAAAACAGCAGAATTTGACTTTCAGAAGCAGCACCTTAGCAAAAGCTTAGCCCTGATTTCATGGTGAGAACTCTCCTCTCTTTCCTAATCCTGTCAACCTCCACTCTGACTAGCATCTAGATTAATAGTTATTTAACTGCTGAACAGTTATGACAGGTGATTAATTAATCTCAAGGAGCAGCCACACATGCTGCTATTAATCAGCCCATCACAGGACAGAAGGAGAAGGAAAGCAATCTATATTTGTTACAAAATGGGCTAGGCAGGCATTACTCAGGCCATAAGAAAAGGTCATCGTATCGCTGAAAGCAGGATGAGCAGGTTTTGTGAGATTGATGAGAGAGAATTATTTTCTGTATATATTATGGCGGGGGGGGGGAGTCTGTTCCACACAGCCTGTTGAAAGAAACCTAATGCATAGAGAATAGATTTCTCCAGATGTGCAATTAGTTAAATCTTACACCACGGGTGAAAACAGATTTCTAAGTTGCAAATGTAAGATGAGGTGTTGACTCATCAATTCTGAAAATATTATAATAATGACTAGAATTGTTGCATTTCAAAATTAAATACTGAATTTACTTATGCGTCGTGATCCGTGCCAGCAACTCACAATTCAGCTTCCATTTTTCTTTACCCTCATTTGCTACAACCCTCAACCAGCCCCTTTAACAACCCTGAACCCTGCTCTGCTCTGTTGCTACTACCGTCATTACAATTCCAGACCTCATCACTCTTGTCTGGATTACTGAAATAACTTTTTCTTCAAGATTTTTTTTGTGTGCTATACTGAAGTCTTGGTGTTCTGATTTGTGTTTTTCCCTAAAATTAAAATTGTATGTAGCGTCTTTCTGATTAAACCCATAATGAAGAACCTGTCAAAGTTCTTGGAATGGCTTGTAAGCCTCTTCCTCAGCACAGGGCATGATGATTAAGAACATTGCTGTGAAATTAGATGACTTGACTTTGAATCCTAGTTCTGTTTCTTACTAGCTGTTTGATCTTGGGCAAGTCCTAACCTTCAGCATATTATAAAGATAGGGGTCTGTCGGGGGGAAATAGGGGAGGGACAGCAAGGGGTGGGGAGTTGGGGAGAGATGGCATAGGGAGAAATGCCAGATATAGGTGATGGGGAGGAAGGCAGCAAATCACACTGCCATGTGTGTACCTATGCAACAATCTTGCATGTTCTTCACATGTACCCCAAAACCTAAAATGCAATATATATATATATATATATATATATATAAAAGATAGGAATAATAACTCTACCTCCCTCAGAAGAAGCATGTGGATTTTAAATGTATTAACACACATAAAGTGCTTAGAGTCATCTCTGGAATACCATATGTCCTTGATAAATATTAGCTGTTATTATTTATAGCCATATTGATGGTCTCATTTTTCTAATAAATCAAGTGAATTCTCACCTTCACCCTTCTGATTCCAGGAAGAAAAATCTCATATGCAAGTCCACCCCTCTCACCCATTTAAGTCATGAACAGACTATTATCTTCAATGTTCAGCTTTAGAAGTTCATTGACCTTCTCTAAGACACCTTTTCTGACTCTACCTTGCCCTCTGGAAATGAACTCCCTCACCGGTCTGACTCCTTCTTGTGTCCCACTGTTAGCTTTCTTTCAATCGCCTATAATACCTGATTGCATTTAACATCCCTGCTACTAGAAATCAAATTCTATGGGGTAAGGAATGTTTATTTATATCTGCATTGACAAACACAATGCCTCACATGCAGCAGGAATTTAGCCAGTATTTTTTGAATGAATGAATGAATTAGTGAATTAATGAATGAATATTACAGGATAAATTGAATCAGCAAGTGGCGATAATGGCCTCATCAGGTAAAATATCCAGTGAAATAATCCTTGACAAACTGAAGATAAAACAGAAAGTTGATTCACTGACTGCTCCACAAGCTTAAATGGGCATTAACTCTCTGGGGCATTGCTGTAATTGGACCTTGGAGAGAGTAGTCTGGATTGGAATAATTAGTGACTCGAGGCAAACCTTTTGAATCACCCTGTCTATTAAAATTACCATCATGTGGGGAAAGCCATTAAAAAAAATAAAACTAAGCAGATGAGGTTTCCTCCTAGCAAATTGTCAGACGATGTTGCTGATTGCCAGATTGCCTCTTCATGAGACTCTTCTGTGGCACCAGGGAATTACCAATGATATACAGCAGAAGTGTCTTCAATGTTCCATTTCACCTAAAGTGCAGAGTCTGCTCTGTAGAAATATGTCATTAAAAAAATATTGGAGTCCCAGTCTTATCTCTCCCCATTTTGAGAAGCCCCTCCTCAGTTGATAGAAACACCTGTGTTGGAGAAGGAACTTGTACTCCTTATTTTTCATATTAATCATAATTTATACAGCAAACACTTGGGGTGTCACAAGCACACGCTTATGACTTCAGGTGGGCAATAAACAGCAGGGGCAGATGAACTTTATATAAAAAAGATGCTATTTTCACGTGGTTCAATTTACCCCTCCCTGTGTGGATGGGTTTAACTACACCAGAATCAATTTTTGCAAAGCACCTGAGGAGGTACTTAAACATAATTGTACTCTGTGCTCATTACTGGAGTAGTTAATCAGGTGCAAACTAGGGCAAAGGCCTTTGGGTTTGCTCCCACAGGGAAGATTCTGTCCTAAAGTGTTCCCAGGCTGAATCCTATTTCTGACTATACAAAATATTAAAAATTAATAGCAAAAATATTCCTTTATTGTTAATAGTAATGATCCTACAGAAATAGCCAAAACACTTTATTGAAGATCTCATGTAAACCACTGAACCAAAACAGTAAGAAACGTAATAAGAGAGAATGAATAGGGAAAAAAAGAGACACAAATCTCTGAAATAAATATAAGAAATTTCTCATAGCATGCTAGGAGGTCATGACAAATTCTTCCTGCTCAGCTGCTGCTACAAAGTATGGAAAGAAGATTGGTTTTGGTGTCTGCAGATACAATTTCAGTTTAGTTTCACTAGTTTTGTAACCCTGGGTTAATAACTGAGCCTCTCTATGCATCAGATACCTTTCTATAAAATAAGTATAATAAAGCTCACCCCACAAGGGCTATCACACACCTCAGATGAGATCATGTGAAACGTGTACTGTAAATCTTCTGAGTATCATTCTCATCTCCTGTTCAGATCTGGCAGAGCAGATTTGGACCTAGTTGCATTTGTCATACTAAGAATTGAGTTCAGCTTTGTCATGGTGTGTTTAAAAGAACATAGAATCTAGATGAATAATTGCCTTTGCTATACTTCAAACACACTTAAACCCAATGGTCTGGAGGAATTTTTCTTCCTTCATAGTTTTTATTATTATTATACTTTAAGTTCTGGGGTACATGTGCAGAACGTGCAGGTTTGTTGCATAGGTATACACATACCATGGTGATTTGCTGCATCTATCAACCAGTCATCTACATTAGGTATTTCTCTTAATGTTATCCTATTTCAAACTCCCCCACTCCCCAACAGGCCCCAGTGTGCAATGTTCCCCTGTTCCTCTCTCTGTGTCCATGTGTTCTCATTGTTTAACTTCCACTATGAGTGAGAACATGTGGTGTTTGGTTTTCTGTCCCCGTGTTAGTTTGCTGAGAATTATGTTTTCCAGCTTCATCCATGTCCTGCAAAGAACATGAACTCATCCTTTTTTATGGCTGCATAGCATTCCATGGTGTGCATGTGCCACATTTTTTAAATCCAGTTTCTCTTTGACAGTGATTTGGGTTGGTTCCAAGTCTTTGCTATTGTGAACAGTGCCACAATAAACATACATATGTGTGTGTCTTTATAGTAGAATGATTTATAATCCTTTGGGTATATACCAGTAATGAAATTGCTGTGTCAAATGGTATTTCTGGTTCTAGATCCTTATATTTGATTTATAGGTTGCCTGTTCACTTTGATAACAGTTTCTTTTGCTGTGCAGAAGCTCTTTAGTTTAATGAGATCCCATTTGTCAATTTTGGCTTTTGTTGCCATTGCTTTTGGTGTTTTAGTCATGAAGTCTTTGCCCATGCCTATGTCCTGAATGGCATTGCCTGGGTTTTCTTCTAGGATTTTTGTGGTTTTAGGTCTTACATTTAAGCCTTTAATCCATCTTGAGTTAATTTTTGTATAAGGTGTAAGGAAGGGGTCTAGTTTCAGTTTTCTGCATATGGCTAGCCAATTTTCCCAGCACCATTTATTAAAGAGGAAATCCTTTCCCCATTGCTTGTTTTTTTTTTTTTTTTCAGGTTTGTCAAATATCAGATGGTTGCCTTCATAGTTTTATTAGAAAATAGCTAGTACCCCCAACCACGCCAACCAGCAGTAGCAATCACACCACTTGAGATTGCCAGTCATTATCCACCTCCATTTCTCACTCTCCCACATGTATAAGTCGCCCCGATAAGTGTTACTCTGAAACCAAAAAAGTAGTCTTTAAAAATTACTCTGTGTTAGGTATCTTTATATATGCCACTTAGCCCTTACAACAACCATGTGACTTAGGTCTTATTGGAACTATTTATAAAGAAACAGAGATTTAAAGAAAGTGACAGTCCAAAGCCACAAAACTAGTACATGGTGATCAAGAATGTAACTGTAGAACTTATTAACACTAAGATGCATTAGCTTTCAACAATACTGTTTGAAGGAAAACCTAACACAGTTGTTACCCATAAGGGAATCAGAAGGAAATAATTGTGGAAAATAAAACACACTTGAATAGAAAAAAAATTGGACTATCTAGAAATGGAATAATTGGGTTTCAAAGTAAGCCATTGGCTATACTTGAGATAGTACTAGTATTGAGTGTCTATTCCACCTTTGGCCTACCCTGTGGAAGGGATATTGATATTCCTATTTTACAGCTGGATAAACAGATACCCAGAGGATTTGGGAACTTTCTTTGGCACTCATCCAGTAAATGGTGGCACAGAGTATTGTACTCAAAGCTGTCTATATTGGAGGCCATGTGTCTATTCACTACAATAAGCTGCGTGTTGTTAGACAAATGAGAGCCTCAATTTGCTTCCAATTTTCCTCATTTGAGGTAGTTTATATTTTTTTCAATGGGAGATGAGACAAATGTAAGCTGATAAAATGATCTGTGATCCCACTCAAAATCATACCACACATGGTAAGAACAAATGAAAGATTCATGTAATTAAGTCATGAATGCATGGAGTTAGCAGCTCAATGCAGTTGAGGGCGCAACACCTTGATACGGAAGAAACCTCTTTGACAACTGGCAGGTTTGTCTGATTCTTGGCACTGATACAGTATGAACAGGTGTGAAGTAAACAACTCCAACTTTATCTTAAATTTCTAACCTCGAACATTCACAGCTCCCCTAGTGCTACAAAATCTTTCTACTTCTCTTCCACTTACACTCCCAGCCAGGTGCCAGGGTCTATAATGATCAACTGCTAGCAACTAAGATTTCTAAGTACCGCTTAACGGACTATGGAAAGGCAATTAGAACTCGAGGTTTCAGCCCTTTTTATGTCATAGAACCCTTTGTCAACCTTGAGATGCCCATGAACCCTTTCTCAGAAAAATATTTGTAAATGTCTTCAAATGAATAAAATAAAATAATCAATCGATAACATTCAAATATATTTGTCTAAATATTTTACAAAGATGTTAATAATGTATGTTCTTATTTTCATTAAATAGCAAAATATGGCAGCAGATCCATGCCATAATTTAAAAATAGTGATGATTGTAAATATTTCAGTATATCTGCAATATCTCTAATATGATATGAAAATACCTGCAATATTTCTGTTAGAAACAAAGTCACTGATACTATGAAGATTATTGTTTATTACTTATATTGTCTATATTTAAAATTGTAGGAAGTGATAAATTTTAGTTGGTACTAGTGAAAATACAAATGTAATTTTTTTTTCTATGATAGTTTACAAACACTGAATTCTAACCACAGACTCCCCAGGGCAGGGGTCTAAAAATCTCTGAAGTCTTTCCTATTTGCTTGGGAGACATTTCATGTACATTATCTCTAATCCTTATAATATAATATAAGATAGGATTAAATAAACTTCATTTTTCAGATTAAGATGTTGCATCTCAGAGAAATAAAGTTAGTTGCATTTGTGATGAGGCTGACATTCCAATTAAACCTCATCCCATCCTACTCTACTTTTCACTCTACCATCAAGCCCTACCCTGTCCCCAAATGACTCCCCCACCTCACATCATTCCATGTCATGTGAGTCCTTCTATGCCTAAAATCCTTTAGCAATAATATTAGGAACACCTGAGATTTCACTTGGAAGGCAGTCTCACAAGCCCGATGAGGACCTTATTATATTTGGATTCACAACAAAGACAAGACTTGAGTGAAGAAGGCTTCATGATGGAAAGGGGCAAACCCTTTAGAGAAAGTTGGTGTGGGAGGGCTAGCAGCTACTTACTACACACAGAAATGACAGAGTGAGTTTGCCACAGAAGAGAGAACCCAGTCCACCAGCATTACAATATAATCTGGAGAAGTCTTGTTGAGAAGGGAAAACAGTATCAAAAAATTATGTGAGCCAGACGCAGTGCCTTACTCCTGTAAGTCCAGCATTTTGGGAGGCCACAGTGGGCTGATCACATGAGCCTGGGAGTTGGAGGCCAGCCTGGGAAACATGGCAAAACCCCATCTCTACAAAAAATAAAAATAGGCAGGCATGGTGGCGCACACCTGTAGTTCCAGCTACTTGGGGGAGCTGACGTGGGAGGATCGCTTGAGACATGAAAGTGGACATTGCAGTGTGCAGAGAAAAAACCACTGCACTCTAGCAGAGGTGACAGAGTGAGACCCTGTCTCAAAAAATATATGTACCAATACTGAAAAAAGTAGTAATAAGGATTTCTTTTCTCATCATTATTTGAAAATAAGGTTTAAAAACTGCAACAGTATCAGAAGATGTTATATGCAAACACTCTGACCCTACGGAATGGTTGGCTCAGCAAAGAGATATAGCTGGCTCTGGGGTCAGACCTTCCACTAATCCTAGCTTTTTCACATACTAGTTGTATTACCTTGGACAGATTGTTTAATCATTGACCACAATTTTCTCATCAGGAAAGTGAGGATACCAAGAGTTCTCATGATATCGGTGATGGTGTGCATGTGTGTATGTGTGTGAATTAAATAAGTTAATTAAATATGTTAATACTTATATTTCTATGTCTCAGTTTCTTCACCTTTAAAATGATCCTCATTCATATGTATTGTAGAATTGTTGTAAAGATTATATAATTATAAAGCCCTTAGGACAGTGCCTGATTTACAAAAGGAACACTATGTTCTTGATATATTTTTTTAAGTATAGACTTAAATTGGCTGTGTGATCTTGACCTTGAACATGTAATTCATATTCTCTGAGCCTTGGTTTTCTTATTTGCAAAGTAGGAATGATGCTTTTTACTTCATCTTGATGCTGGCATTAAAAACTGTAAGACTTGTAATTCCAGCTACTTGGGAGGCTGAGGAAGGAGAATTACTTGAACCTGGAAGGCAGAGGCAGTGAGCTGAGATCGTACCCACTGCACTCCAGCCTAGGTGACAAAGCAACACTCTGTCTAAATAAAATAAAATAAAATAAAATAATTAAATTAAAATAACTGTATTTGAACCCATATTTCCTATTCAAAAACTTGAAGCCTTGATATGACATCATTTTGCAAACATCTCTAAGCCAATTAACCAGAAGCCACCATTTCAGCTGCATGTTTTATACCATAGGTGCATACTACATCATAACTGCAGCTGATTATTCTGGATGATGACCTTTATCAAAACCTCTGATGACAGTTCCCATTATTTCAAATAATCCTATACTTTGAAGAGTTATTCTAGTCTCTGGAAATATTTATCCACTGTATTCTATGTTTCCTATGTAGTTTTTCCTAAAAGGCCTAAAGTTTTTCCATAATACGTTAGTTAGCTTTGTCTGTGAGCCTGAGCACCTGGTCAGTGTCAACCTTCTGCTGACCTGATGGCATCCCACACGAGTGCATCTTTAACCATTATTGCATTTAACCCTCAGCAATTAGAATTAAAGGGAAAATGAAAAATCACAAAGTCTTAAATAACAACTACCTTCTTAAGGGCATTTATTTTTATTGTGTCTAAAAACATATACTTCAGTGTGTCAAAATGTAAGTACATTTAATTCTTAGATAGACAGGTGATGGCTATCTAGCCAGTTCATTTGTTATTTGGAATTGACATTAACATTTTTAAAAACAATTTTCCCCTCAGTACATGACACTTTTGCTTTAAAATATTGCTCACATTATATCTTTTCTTTTGCAGAATTTGCAATTTTCATGATTTTTATTCAAAGCCACTATAGCTGTCACTTTCCATGGGTAGAGTCCAACAATCTGACCCACATAAAGAACAGAAAATTGGTACTAGTCGGTCAACATCCAAATAGCTGAAAAGCTTGCTTTAGTTTCCTTTTTGACATGAAACTCAATTCATCCTTCAGAATGCCATTATGCCTATCTAAAATGCAAGCAAAAAGAAAAAAGTAAAACAAACTTAAAACAACTTCTGTGATTCCTTTTCATTCAAAGTTCTTGATATGTCATTAAAAAATCTTTCAAATTAGGCCAGAGTTTTCTTTCTGCTCTCAGCTTTCACTCTGCCCCACTGCACCTGATCATCACTACCCAGTTATTTTTTTTCTCATGCCATCTTTCTTAACTGTGTTACTTTCCATGTCTACAATGTCCATTTCCTTATGTTGCCCAACACCCCAGACCTAGTAAATACCACTGGTCTTTTACCACTAGCCAGATGTCACTTTTCCCCCTGAAACTCATATTTCTCTTCTCATCATGGCCTGTCTACTTCCTGTGTCATTAGAAAACTTGTTTGGTATATGAATTTTCTTTCTATTTTCATGAGCTGCTTCAAGATCAAGACTGCATTACTATTATGTTTTTCAGCCAAGAGAATTCCTGGACTATAGTAAATACCAAATGAAAAGATGGATGGATGGATGAATAAATAAAGAATGAATGAGTAAATGAATGAATGAACAAATAGGTGAATAAACAAATGCACATCTCTTTTGTAAGGCCTCGTTGAAATATAATCTCTGTGAAGCCTTTCTCAATTCCTCCATATAGATTTGTCACTCCCTCTAGACTGTGGAAGTCTATGTGCTATGCAAAAATCAAGTTAAAATGTGAATTTTTCACATGTTTATTATTCATAGTAAGCTGTGAATTTCCCTAACATGATAATGCCTTATTCATCTATTCAATCCCACGTCTCCACAAGACTACTTCATCCTAGGTGTGTAGTATGGTTTTTAATAAATGACTGAATGAGTTATGTCCTGCTAATTTTTATGTCCATGTGACATAAATATGATTCTCCTCCTTTTAAGATGGGATCTTAAAATAGACCCACAGGAGAATAATTTATTTTTTTCATATCAGATGCTATCAGGTGAATCATAGTCCGGTTCTGTTTTTTGCTAGTTAACTCTTCAGAAGTAGAGTGTACTGGTTCTTAATAGCTATGCATTCTAAAAACAAACACATACAATTCTCTTTAATAGGACGAACAATAAGTCGAGCAGTTATTAAATTGCATTCAGTGAGAAATCTCAACAGGTAACCAATTAGCGCCACCACAATAACATGTTCACCTTTGAAACTTCCAGTTGGGAATGGTTCCTCTCACATCTCAGCAGGATACAGATTTGTGCTTGAGTACAGCTTCACTGTGACATGGAGAAACTTAGAGAATTGTTTATTCACATTAAGTTCAAAATTCTTAAAACCAATAAAGTAGGAAGGCAAGAACCGTTTGGACATGCTTTTCAGAGCGTGGGGAGTTACACTGGATGATCTTCAAGGTGTACCATCCGTGCTCTAATTCCGAGTGTCCACCTGCCTTGTGATTGTCCAGCTTCTGGCTTACTCCCTCCAGTGCTAGTGAATGATTGCCCAAAGAAGCTATTTCATTTTCAGAAAGCTTTGACCATGAAAATCCCTTTCTTACAGTGAATTTAATTTTTTCTCAATTGCTCTTATTATCATTCCTCACTTCCATAATTTGTAACATTGCATAGAAGCAGGAAATAATGCTCACCTAGGCCAAGTACCTCTCGCTCTAGCAGCCCTTTGTCTTAGAGCAGGGGTTGAATCCCTGAAACATTTATCTGAATTATTTTTTCTTACTCTTCTCGCTTTTTATCAAGGCTTGTAAATTTTACCTTAATTTTCTGTTGCATCAACCGCTTTTAACATATTTCCACTCTTACTCATTACTTGGCAAACTCACACATTACCTATTTGGTGCAAAACCCAGAACTTACCAATACATACATTGTTGTTTTGATTACTATTAATCAAATCATATAATAATAGTTGTATTATAACCTAATATCATACTAATTGTTTTAATATTGATGATAATTATAATCACCATTGTTTGCATACTAATCCCATGGTCAAAAATAAACACACATAGCTGCTTTATCTATAGCCTTAATCCCATGAAAAAACAGTGTTTTTTTCTTTTGTGTAATATGTAACATTTTATGGCTATAACTTCATTTATTATTCTGTAAACTCGATAGGTTATTGTCTGTAGGAATGAAGAGATGGTAACAAGCTTGAGCTAATTACGAGATATAATTATCAAGACAGTAATTAATTGGATGTGGAGTATGAAAAAGCAAGAAACACTCAGGTTATTTCCAGAGGCACTTGGATGGGTTGTAGAGTCATTTGTGGAGAATAAGATGATTAGAGAGTGGGGGAGAAAACGAGTTAAGTGTTGTGTAATTGAACTAGAAGTAGAGCATCCATGTAGAGATGAGCAGTTGGAAATATGGATGAGGGGTATCAGAAAAAGGCCTATCTTTGTGGTGTGAATTCAGAATTAATTAGGATAAACATGAATAGGACTATGAATGAAGTCATAGGAATGAACAAGACTTTGCAACAAGCATACAGTAAGAAATAAAAGGAGGATTGCAATAAATTCTGAGAAACCAAGCTTTGTGATACAGGCAAAAAAAAAAAAAAGCAATCTCTAAAAGAGTATACAGTCAATTATTAGAAACCTTCTCTTCTAGTAAAATCATTTCCCTTAATGAGTGACCCACGTATGCCCACACAAAAGAAGGCACTATCATTGCCCAATATTAATTCATCCTATTCTCTATATGCCTGAGATTATCTTTCTACTCTCTTCTGCTGTTTAAATTATGTTCACTCTTCAAGATTCAGCTCAGGCTCTGTGAACTGTGCTACTTCTCCCTCTTAGCCCTTATTGATCACTTGCTTCCCTCAACAGCTTCTTCAGCACATTTACTGTCTGGATTGTAAACTTTGGTGCCCATAGCTCCTCTTCCTTAACTATTTTAATCTTGTTTCTCAACTATGTTGGGAATCTCTTATGTTTGATTTCCTTCTCTGTTCTACTGTGATGCAGGCACATGTAGTAACTAAATATACAGATGACTGATGAGGGTGGGATGAAGGAAGAAGGAGGGGAAATGTTGGCAGAAGATATTTAACGATTGATTCTCTACGATAAAGAAAACAGGGTAGCATATGAATTAACCAAAAGAATCACATAGTACCTGTGTTTGATATTTCATAATGACTGAACTGAGCAATCATGAAATCAATTTATTTTATGTGTATCCCCTGTGATGCAATATGACAAGGTAATAATTTATTGGCCTGTGGATTAAAGGTACTCAAAATGCTTGCATGATGATATAAGCTATTTCAGCCACTAAAATACTATGCCTGAGATATGACAAGCCTCATTCAGCATTTTTGGTCCTAGACGTTGTTGCATACCTGACAATGAAATGCTCATTTTCTAATAAAATTCTCTTCCTATAATCACTTAATAGCATAAGACCATGACTCAACTCTGTCACTGTCTCTCTTGCTATGGTCAGAATGCATTTCAATGATCCAACTAAGGAGAGTAAGAAAACGGCATTTTCTAGCTTCCAAGTTGTTTTCCTTAATAACTTTTTAAACATAGCATGTGCAATGTTTTATTCATCTAAAGTCAGCAGTCATGTTTCCCATGATATTGTATCCACCCTCCTGTTCAAGAAAAGTCCCAGAGAAGGGGTTTCTGGCAAGACTGCAGCATCTGCTCTCACAGTTTTATCTGCCAGCTAGTTTACCATGACTAGTAGACGCACCACATCCTCACATAACTGACCATGTTAGTTTGAGTTTAACTCTTCAAGATGTCTAGTCTTTTATTTACCCCTTCACTTCTTAAGAATAGTTTCCTGTGACCAAATAACCAAGAAATATTTTTTTCTGTCCTTTTGCTGATAGAAAACACATCCTCCTCTTCCTTCCCTGTGGTCCTAACCATCAAACCTACAAGTTTCTTTACAAGTAGAGCTCTAGCTTTGATTGCTCTAGAGATTCAAACCAACTTATCTGCTGGGTATTTTCTTTAGGGTGTCCTCTTGATACATCGAACTGAAACTTCCCTCAATATGTGGTCATACTGTCTGGAGTCCTGAATCTGTCCTCCTGTATCTGTCTTCTCAATTGGTGATTCATGAAGCTACTGAAGTCAAGAACTTTAGAGACCATCTTAATTCTTTTTCCTCTTTTTGATTCACTGTCTTTCTCTTGCATTTTAATTATTCACATGGTCTCGTAAATACCCATTTGACTTCCTTCCATAGCCTTTGTCCTATTAACAATATTGGTACCTTAACTCAGCCTCATCATCTCTTCATTTGAATACTATGATAGCTGCTGCACTGATCTTTTGTTGTAGCCAGATGTAGAGAAGGATTTTTCTTGTTCTCTCAGGCCCAGAGCCAAAGTCAAAAGGCATTCCATTTTACAAAGTCAAAAAATCATTTGTATTCGAGGCCATCTACCAATTCCAGCTTTTTGCAAGATGCCAGCACAGAACCAGTTCTATTACAAAACACTGCCATTTCCTCTTCTAAATTGTAAGTAAAGAACTATGATGGGAGATAGGATAGAAGAGGGAGTTGTCGAACTTTTTCAAAATGCACCCTTCCTCAGAAAAGGCTTTGTGATGTGGTCTCGAAAGAATAAGCCATGAGACTGAAGATGTCCATCAAAAGCACACTGATATCATAGTTCCAGGATAGGTGCCTGCTTCATGTTTTTGCTAATCTGAGATGGGTACCTGAGTGGAGGCGGTGGATGATGAGCATACGAAACTGGAATAATGCAGCAGGGAAAGAAGAAGCCTCAGTAGAGCCTGCTGAGCTCCCACCATTTGACCTGACAAGGACAAAGAAATGAATTTCTCTTGATTCTCTTGCTTCAAGTAGGTACTGGGTGTGTTGTCTGGGCTGAGGCATCCTCAGAAGCAAGGGGCTGCAGGATAGAGGCTGTTGGGGACACTGGAATATGAGAAGTGGATCTCCTATGCCATGTAGCTACACATTGGTGAGACTCTGCAGGCTCTTTCAAAAATCTTACACATGCATTCCTCAGGAAAGCCAAAACTATTTACTTATCACCTAGAAGATAAGAATATTTGTTAGTTTTATCAGAGAACCACAGACAATAAACCAAGCAAGCGTGCTTCTACATCATCTAATTAAGTGAGAGAAATGAAGTCTTTTCTGTTTCCTTAGTCAAATACACCACTGCAGCTGTAGGAGGGGTATCCTGGGGCTGGATAGTGCCCACTCCACAACACAGTTGTCATCTCCGTTGTGAATCCTTTCCTCCCGTGAGTGCTAAAGCCCCTCATCCAAGCTACTTTGGCCTTCTCTAGGCATACTGCTTTTCAATTATCTGCTTATATGTATCCCCCTGATGAAACTGAAAGCAATAATGATTTGTTTTTTAAATTTAAGAATCTAGCCAAATACATAACATTATGTAGGTGTTGGTAAGTTTCCTAGAACAGATTACTAACCGACAAATGCTCTTACCCCAACAAAATGCTTCTTTGTGCACAAAAAATAATGAGATCCTACATTGTTTTGAACACCAGAATGATGTTAAAATTTTAAAATTATGTTCAAATAATGCAGTCCACAGATGAAATGAAAGGGAACTAATAATTCTGAATATCCACTATAATTTCCCACATTTTACCGGGCTCTTTTTTGTTACTATTGTTTTTCAAAAATTAGCATTCTCTTAGAATTGTAAATTTATTATTGAACTAGCCTTATGTTGTTATAAAACAAATAGAGGCCTTAGAAAGTTATTTAAAAAATGGGCTTCAAAGACCTGATCCACAATATTCCAGCTATGCAACATTGGGCTAACTTAAACTTCCTGAGTCTCCATTTTCCTTCGTAAGTAAAATGATAAAACATGATTCTTATAGCAGAGCTGTAAGAATAAAAAAGGTTTATACATTACCTGGCATCTAGTCAATGCTCAATCAATTACAGTCATTGGTAAAAGTAGTAGAGATAGTATCTAGTTGATCTAAATTAAGCTAACATATTGTAGAAGTGTTGAGATTTACAAAGTTACTCTCTCAGAAAGGGCAAAGGGGATAAATAGACAACTCACATATTAAAAAATTCAATTGAAAAATCAACGCTACTTGTTTTCAAATTAATGAAAAATTAATGAACTTTCAATTCTCACATATCAATGTAGATACTGTTTTAAAAATTTATAATTCTCAATGTTGATAAGTTTATGGGAAGATAGGAATTCATACTCCAAGGAGATTGCAATGATACAACCTTCATGGATAATTAATAAAAAATATTCATACTTTTGAGTAGATTTAGATATTCTAAATTCTACTTATAAATATTACCATAAATAAAGAATGGGTGACCTATACAGAATTAAGAATGTGGATAGTCACAGTGACATTACAAGAGAGAAAAAAAGTCAAATACACCCACATCTTCAGAAATTATTCAAGGTATCCTAATGCATTCATGTAGAGTAGTTCACAAAAATAAAAATTATGTATTAGAGGAATATTTAAGGTCAGGAAAATGACTATGTATTCTTGTTTAAGAAGAGTCTTTTGTAACTTCAATTGTGTAAAAAAGGTGTCTCTGTGAATAGAAAAAGACTGGGCGGGGCTTGGTGGCTCATGCCTATTATCCCAGCACTTTGGGAGGCTGAGATGGTTGAATCACGAGGTCAAAAGATCGAGACCGTCCTTGTCAACAAGGTGAAAGCCTGTCTCTACTAAAAATACAAAAATTAGCTGGGCATGGTGGCGCGTACCTGCAGTCCTAGCTACTCGGGAGGCTGAGGCAGGAGAATTGCTTGAACCTGGGAGGCAGAGGTTGAGGTGAGTTGAGATTGCGCCACTGCACTCCAGCCTGGGTAAAAAGAGTGAAACTCCATCTCAAAAAAAAAAAGAAAAGAAAAGAAAAGAAAGAGACTGAAGAGACTGAAGGAAAATTGTCAGTATCTATTATCATAAGGTGGTGTGGAATTGCTTTCAGACATCTCAGGATGTTACCAGGAGTGTCGTGGGACCTGGCTCTCCTCTGGTTGTTGAAGTGATCAGTGTTCTCCATACAGAAACACCAATTGTTAGATTACTAGGTTCTAAAATCTGCCGTGCAACTGAATCCCACTGAGGAAGTTTTTAATGAAAACTACTCCCAAACTCTAGTCCTAGATCCCCTAATCCAATCTCAAGAATTGAGAGCTGAAAATATGTCTTTTAAAAGTATACATTGTCTTAAAATTTTCAAAAAGGGACAGGTAAAATGAGAAAACAATAACCACTTATCCTGACTACCCTTCTCATTCCACCACTCCTTCTCCCTGTTGTAGCTGTTAGTCTCAGGTCAAGTCTATTGTATACAAATTAAACTATATATTCTTTTTTAACATAGCTGGAATCACATTATATATACTATATTATGACTTGCTTTTATTATTTAATAATACATTGTAGATATTATTTATTATTTATCAAAGGTTTTCTAGATATCTTATGGTTTAATTTAAAGAGGAAATACATGCATATGGAACAGGACCTTTAAAACAATACCAATGAATAGAAAGTAAAATATTCTCACTGTTTAGTTTTTTTTGTTAGTTTAATGATTAGTATTATAGCAATATAGTCTACTTTTTGATGATTCAATTTTAAAAAGTTAACATTTACCTTCTTGTTTATTTTTTCTTGTCCATCTAGCTTATTTAAAAGTTTATAATAATATAATGTTCATAATTCATTCTGTAATTATAATTAGGTTTCATTTGTATAGCTAATTCTAAAAGTTTTACATCAATAAAGGATTTTTTTTCTTTTTCTCCTTTAGTCTTGCTAGGATTTTATTCTTTTCTGTTTTTGGTAAAATTATGTTTTCTTATGGTTACTAAGTGCTACTACAGATAGCCAAAAGTGTGCGCTTAGCTGCCATTTAAAACCGGAAGTCCTATAAATACCTCTATCAATCACGCAGAGGAGAAAGGTCCTTCCCTGCTTACTAAATTTATGATATCAGTAATAAATTTAAGAGCCAATCTCATTTTCCAAATGAGGTAGTTGGTTCTTTCAAGTCAAAAAGAATAAAGAGCATTTAAAATAGGCCACCCCAAAAGAGAAAGCTTTAAATTCTTTTTTTTAATATATTAAACTGTGCCTGGGAAGATTGTTTCAATAGTGCTTTATAATGAGAATCACTTTTTATTTGCCTGCAATCTTTGTTCTCCTGTTCTCTTGAAATAACCTAAAACATACCCCTCACAGAAAAATAAAGAATATTGCTTTTTTTGCTGGAGAAACCTCTGTGTTTGCCTGCTCTTTGCAAAGAATAATGACATTTAGCTAACGTGCTGTAAATGAACTGTGGCTGGCAAGCCTTCCCAGCTAGTATTCATCATTTGGCTGCTGTGTGTGAATATTCAAAGCATGGCCAGGAAAGGTAGAAACCTCTGGGATAGTGGCATGGGCTTCTCATAATTTAAAATGAGATGGAGATAAGCAAATCCATTTCTCAGGGACCTTTATAGCTTAAGAGTGAATTATTTCTGTCCATAAAACAGAGAACCTGCTGTGTGATATTTGTAAACAGCAATTTTGTTCGTAAAAACAACATAAACCTTTTATGCGCCTGATGCCCATTTCCTAACTGCTTTTTGTCAAATGTGTCTTACCCACAAATGGATGCTAGGACAGGAAAGACATGCTCTATGCAAATAGTGTTTCCCACTAGTTGCTATGATTAATCAAATAGGGCCATCTATCTAATGAAGTTACATCTCATGGAGATTCGTGGTGCCTGTGTCACAGCTGTATATGGCTGCTGCTCTTACTGCTGCTGCTGCCACACAGCATGTATTAGTCTCCTGTCTATGGAATTCCTGTGTGCTTTGTATAATAGATATGGCAAAACTAGGGACTTGCTAATACTTTTTTTTTTTTTTTTTTTTTACATTTTAGCATCTCCAAGTCAATGGGATCTGCAGGGGTCCATCCAGAGAGAAAGTAGCCATTCCTGTCTAGTGTGGAGATGAAATTGCAGCTCTTTTCTTTGTGATGGAATTAAAGGGGGGAAATGAAGGCTCGCTGAGCCTCGGATCTTACCAACATTAGATTGCAATCACTATAATGAGAATTATTGAACTAGCAAGGTAGCAGACTAGCTGTGTACATCTGGTCTGTTCATCTGTTTCTGGAGATTGAACCTTGGATGGGGCCTCAACAGAGAGCTCTACATGGGTAGGACTGCCTAAAATCTGCTTTTCTTTGCACTTTGTTTGGTTGACCCTCTCCTGTTTTCATTAGACAAAGACCATCTTTTAATAGTGTACAGTATCAGAAATATCATAACATTTAGATTGCAACTCGACCATTTTCTAGATGTGCAAGTTGCTTAACCAATCTGAGTCCATACTGCTTGAGCTTTGTTGACATGCCCATCTTTTTGCTGTCCTTTAGATCTCTGCTTTGCTGGTCTTTTTTTCCAGGATGCCTTCCCTAATCCTGAAACATTAAATCAGCAGACCCTCCTTTATGGTGCTTTAAAATCGGTTGCTTATGCTTACTTTCACAATCTTGATTATTCTATACTATGTTATAGTTGCCAGTTACTTTTTTTGTCTTACCAGTGAGATGGGATGGCTCTGTTGACTCCTTTGCAGGATACCTGAAGAAGTGGTTCACTTGCTAAGCCAGCAGCTATAAAACACCCTGTGGGAAGGGGAACAGTCAGGTGAGAAGGTAGGTGCAGGAGCCAGGGCAAGTGCTTTTGGGTGCAGGGAGAAACAAACCCTGTACCAAACCCATGGCAGCATCTAGTGATTGCCCACAACCCCTGGAGTCCCAAAGGGCATGTGTTACAGTGTGCTCCCTTAGCTTTGCCGTATGTAGGTGGCTAAGTATTAACCAGCTCAGTGGAGGGTCAGGGTGACAGCCTTTTGTACCTGCCTTCTTGGCACTCCAGTTCTTGTTAGCATCTACAAATAATCATGTTACACAAATAAATTGAAGAGTGGTGAATGTGGAAGATTTTATTGAGTGGTGGAAGTGGCTTTCAGCAGGATGGAAAGATGGAAAAGGGATGGAATGGGAAGATAGATGGCTGAACTCCTCTCTGACCATAGTCTCTCATGTTCAGCTGCTTCTTTTGTCTTTCTCTGCTGCACGATTCCACTACTCTGCCCCTCTGCCAGTGGAACCTGGGGTTTTTATGGGCCTAGGATGGGGAGCATGGTAGGGCAGGGTGGATTTGGAAAAGACAACATCTAGGCACAAAAACAGGAATGCATGTTCTCACTTACAGCCGTGGGTCCAAGCTTGAGGGTGGAGCCAGCCATTTTCATATATATATATATATATATGTATATATATATGTGTGTGTGTGTGTGTGTGTATATATATATGAATTTTTTATTGTACTTTAGGTTCTGGGGTACATGTGCAGAACATGCAGGATTGTTGCATAGATTCCTATATGGCAATGTGGTTTGCTGCCTCCATTCCCCCTTCATCTATATCTGGCATTTCTCCCCATGTTAACCCTCTCCAACCTCTGTATCCCCCACTGTCCCTCCCCTATTCCCCTCAACAGACCCCAGCATGTGATGTTCCCCTCCCTATGTCCATGTGTTCTCATTGTTCAACACCCGCCTATGAGTAAGAACATGTGGTGTTTGATTTTCTGTTCTTGTGTCAGTTTGCTGAGAATGATGGTTTCCACATTCATCCATGTCCCTACAAAGGACACAAACTCATTGTTTTTTATGGCTGCATAGTTTCCATGGTGTATATGTGCCACATATTCCTTGTCCAGTCTATCATCGATGGGCATTTGGGTTGGTTCCAGGTCTTTGCTATTGTAATCAGTGCCACAATGAACACATGTGTGCATGTGTCTTTATAATAGAACTATTTATAATCCTTTGGATATATGCCTAGTAATGGGATTGCTCGGTCAAATGGAATTTCTATTTTTAAGTCCTTGAGGAATTGCCACACTGTCTTCCACAATGGTTGAACTAATTTACACTCCCACCACCAGTGTAAAAGTGTTCCTATTTCTTCACATCATCTCCAGCATCTGCTGTCTCCAGATTTTTAATGATCATCATTCTAACTGGCATGAGATGGTATCTCAATGTGGTTTTGATTTGTATTTCTCTAATGACTAGTAATGATGAGAATTTTTTCATATGTTTGTTGGTCACATAAATGTCTTCTTTTGAAAAGTGTTAACGCCACACATCTACAACCATCTCATCTTTGACAAACCTCACAAAAACAAGGAATGAGGGAAGGATTCCCTGTTTAATAAATGGTGTTGGGAAAACTGGCTAGCAATTTGCAGAAAGCAGAAACTGGACCACTTCCTGATACCTTACACTAAACTTAACTCCAGATGGATTAAAGACTTAAATATAAGACCTAACACCATAAAAACCCTAGAAGAAAATCTAGGCAAAACCATTCAGGACGTAGGCATAAGCAAGGACTTCATGACCAAAACACCAAAAGCATTGGCAACAAAAGCCAAAATAGACAAATGGGATCTAATTAAACTCCAGAGCTTCTGTACAGCAAAAGAGACAGTTATTAGAGTAGAATCGGCAACCAACAGAATGGGAAAATTTTTTGCAATCTTTCCATCTGACAAAGGGCTAATATCCAGAATCTACAAAGAACTAAAACAGATTTTCAAGAAAAAAACAAACCCATTCAAAAGTGAGCCAGCCATTTTCTACCTAGTATTTCCCTGCCTCCTGTCTATATCACCAGTACAATGGACTCTTTAAAATTGGGAGCTATGTCTTGGACATTATCTGAAAACCTTGTGCCTTGCAAAATAACTAAAACATTTTGGTGATCAATGTAGGTTTGTTAAACAAGTGTGTAGGCAACATGAATATGTACCAAAACACTCAAATGACTGGAAACTACTAATTTCTTTATTTTCCCCCTATATCGAATTGTACAAGGAGCCATTTCCATATTCTAGGTTTGTTTAGAAATCTGACCTCAGTTCTTCAAAGATGAGGGAAGGATCACGAAAGCCTTTCATGCAGAAAACTCCGTGCTCTCATAGTCCAGACAAGCCAAAGAAGCTCCCATTAATTTTAAATTTATCAGAGATGCCACAGAGACGCCACTATCTAGGCTCTTTCACTCACAAAGACCATGGAAAGACGTTGTGTTCCATTCTCCTCATGCTGGAAACATAAATAGTCTCTTAGTCCCAGTGTCCAAAACTCCCATGGGATCAATTTGCCTCAAGTTCGTACTCCTCTGGGGTGCTGTACACCAGTGATGCACGGAGAGCTCCTCCAGGAACCCATAACACTCAGTGGTCTCAGCTTATAGGAAACTGTCTCCCTACTAGTTGGGTTGCAACTCTTCCTTCTCAAATTGCCAACAACCCCTAGACGCTGCCATGGGTTTGGTACAGGATTGTTCCTGCCAGCACCCAAAAGCACTTTGTATCCAGCAATACAAAGCCCTGGAACATGTGAGGCATAGGGATAATTTGTCTTTAGAGTGGTTTATGACATACAGAGATATTTATTCATTTTTCACCCTCACCCTGATAAGAGAATCCAGAGAGTCATTGGGGCAAAAGGAGGAAATGTGGGGAGATAACTTTTTCTTTGAATTGTAGCAATGAGAAGGAAACAAAATTTAAATTTGAAAAAATTATTTTGCCATGGATAAATGAAATAATTTGTTAATCAATGAAATTGAAATTAAATGCCCCATATCACAAAATTATCATTGATGATCAAATATAATAGATATGTTCTCTTTTTACCTTTTCAAATCATCTAGCAGAGTATACGGCATTCTAATTGTGTACAATATGTATTCGACCATGCTGCAGATATAATTTGAAACAAATGAAGGAAAGTTATATGTTAAGTGCCTACTACGTAAAAGGCATTATAGGTACTTTATACTTATTTTTATCACTTAAGCCCCAGTCATCCTTAGAGTGTTATATAATGTTGTCTAAGGACTCTGATGATAGCAAGCAAACTGAAAAACTGGTATTTTTCCGGAACCACTCAGAAAACAATGTAAGGCTGGTTGCCTCCCCGGGAGCTCGGACACGCCCATTCCTCCCAGCATCTGGGAATTACGCCGCCACTCCTCGATCAACATTTAACTCCTCCATATAGCCTCCCTAATACCCACCCCTGAAGCAAACTCTGCACCTGACACCTCGCCCACCACTGGAAACCCCCGCCCAAAAATTTTCGGAAAGCCCCGACAAACCATGCTTAATAGCACTTTATTGCCCAAAGGCACTTTCTTGCCTGATAGCACTCCCTTGCCCGATAAGCACTTTGCCCCGTCAAGGTCATTTTTCCCCAAGGCGGCCCACTCACCAAAAATCCCGCCTGCCCGCTAGTAGTAGCCTGCCTCTTCCACGTCCTGTGTTCCAATATCCAATCAAGTGCCTTATGCTTTGTCTCCTCAGTTCCCAATCAAACGCCTTCACTCCCTATAAAACCCCTTACCCTAAAAAGTTAGGCACGATTTCTCTGGCCCCCTCCAGGACCATAGAACCTTGCCTGGTAGCTAAATAAATAGTTTTTTTCATTTTCTTATACTGGTCTCAGTTTCCTCATTTTAAACTGGGCAATAACCCTTACAAACAGAAAGGGAAACCACAACTAAATCTAGGCCTTTCTGGAACCAGTATTCATCCTCTTCCCTTCCACTACCAAATCTCTCTATAACAAATGGCATGAACATTCCCAGCAAGTACGTTTATCTTTCCACTGGAAATTCCTCTGATTTTAGGGAGAAAAGTTGATAAAGACTGAGGAAGAAAATAGTGTGGCAAAGAGGAGTGGATGAAGACACATGCCTCTGGAGAGGTAGAATTAGTTCAACCATTGTGGAACACAGTGTGGTGATTCCTCGAAGATCTAGAGGCAGAAATATCATTTGAACCAGCAATCCCATTACTGGATATATACCCAAAGGAATGTAAATCATTGTATTGTAAAGATACATGCACGTGTATATTCACTGCAGCACTATTCACAATAGCAAAGACACAATATCAATCCAAATGCCTAACAATAATAGACTAAATAAAGTATAAATAAACATCATGGAATACTATGCAGCCATAAAAAGGAAGGAGATCATGTCCTTTGCAAGGACATGAATGGAGTTGAAAGCTGTTATCTTCAGTAAACTAACACAGGAAAAACAACAACAAAAAATCAAACACTACATTTTCTCACTTATAAGTGGGAGCTGAACAAAGTAATATATGGACACATGGGTTGGGGGAGCACCTGTTGTATTTGAGGCAAGATTAAGGAACCAGCACCAAGACAAAAGTATGCCAAATAGCAGGGTTTATTAAGCCGGCGACCACGGAGGACTCGCGTCTCTCCAACCCGTGGCACCGAATGGAGGGTGTTAAGACCCTTTATACCCGTAGGACTCACTTTGGGAGTTAGGGTGAGAGGTGGGGGTGGGTGTGAGGGACACAGACATTTAGGGGTTTTCGTAAATCATTTTCCGGACAGAGAGGAGGGAGTTGGGCTCCGGACATTCCAGGGGTTTGAGGACATCTTCCCTCCTGAATTGTTACCTAAGTGGCTTACAGAAGTTAGATAAGTGTTCGTTTGCACATCTTCTGGGCATCAGAGGAAATAACAGATCTTAGTTACTTATTACAAAGCACAGGGGCCAGGATGGAATTAGCTTGGGCTGCTATTCTAGTTACAAAGGCTGACAATTCTGGCTGTTACTGATAAGAAAGGTAGATAGCTTTAGCTAGTCTGCAGAGCAAACTAGCAGTTTTACGTACAGAAGCCAAAGGCCAGCAGTTATTGTGAGGAGAGTGGGGCAGCTGTTGCAACTTATTTTAAAACATAGCTTTGTCTTTTATAAAATGGCGTTGCTCAGGTTCTAACCCTAGGCCAGCTATAGCACACACCAAACACTGTGGTCTGTTTGCAGGGGTGAGGGAGAGAATCAGGAAGAATAGCTAATGCATGCAGGGCTTAATACAAAGGTGATAGGTTGATCTGTGCAGCAAACCACCATGGCACACATTTACCTATGTAACAAACCTGCACATCCTGCGCATTTACCCTAGAACTTAAAAGATGAAGAAAAAAAATAAGTCAAGCAAACTAACAAAGTAAAGCAAACTAACAAAGAGAGAAAAAGAAACTATCGCTGTATAAGTCCTTCAGGTACACTGTGACTATTGCAAAGATTACTTGCCAGACACCATTGCAGACTCACCAAGGGAAGATAAATATATAAAGTTTGGGTTTAAGGGGAGCAGAATGGCACAGACCCAGTAGGTTACTGTTTCTGAGTCTCCTTGTTGGTTATGAGGGTCATACAATTGAATAAACAGTTCTCATTATCCAAAAGAAGAAAACACTCAGAGCGTGTCCAAGCAATGACTTAAAATAAATTTCCTTAGAGCTTAAACAAGGGTCAGAAAAGATGTATTAATTAACCATCTTAACTGATTTTGTTATGAAGGTGTGAAATAAATAAATCAAAATTAAATAATATCTCTTCAATTTGATTTAATTTTAGAGCTGTACAGAGGGCTGAGAATAGAAAATTATATAACAGGAAGTTACATGTTTTCTTGCTTTCAAAGGACTCTATTTTTCCCATTCCCACAAAATACTGTTTCTGTGGCTTTCCCAAACTGTGTCAGTATCTATTTGCTATTAAGAAGCTTCATTTTTCATGTGAGAAGTTCTGTCATTTTTTATTTTCATCCGGTATTATTTCAGACTTCCACTTGACGTGGGCACTTTGTCCCATTTCTGCAAAGCAGCTTAAGTGGAGGCCCAGCCTGCCATTGCAGGGTCATTTTTCTTGATTGCTGGCAGATTGGATTAAACTAAAAGCAAGAGGTACTTCAGTTAGCCTTAGTTAGGGCCTGAAGTACATATGTTCTGTTCCAGATGAGACAACTTGATGAAAAATGCAGCAGGAATTCATTAGAAAACAAGACAATAAGGCATTGTTAGAGGTGGGGCATGGGGGAAGGTGGAGAAACACTTGGGAAACAGATTTCCTTTGTTTTCAACTTGAAAGAGGCAAATAATTATTCTGAAGAATTTGTGAACCTTATCTGCACAGTTTGTAACAGCTACTTGTGACTTGTCTAGTTTTGTTTACAGGTTAAAAAAATGTTCATGCATAATTACTTTTTTTTTCTTTTTCAAACTAAAAATCGTGGCAGTATTTATTTTGTAAATCTGGATGTCTTACAAAATAATTATAGCCACCATTTATTTGGCGCTTAATATGTGCCAAGCTGTGTTTTACAATGGGACTTTACAACATTTTCTCATGTAGTTCTCATAAATACATTGCAGGAGATCAATATTGTTATAGAATTTTGCTCCTTAGTTCAGCTAAAACTGGGTTCTTATTATACAACCAGGAAAATTTAGGCACATGGACACATTGAAGGGTGAGTAGTACAGGATTCTTTTGGGTGAAAAGAGAAAAAAAACTCAGCAAAGTGAGAAGGGTCTTGCTAAGAGCCCTCTCACCTCACAGATTGTACCCCCAGGCCACCACACGGGAACTGAAGAGGCCAGGCTCCTCCCCTCCCCGTGGTTTCACGTTGCTCCCTCAGTGCACGTGTGGGCATGCTCAGACAAAGCCCTGGTCAGGTTCCTTCAGCTGCGCGAAAGCATCTGATGTAGACACTTGTGAGGCAGGTCAAGAGATTCTCCGAGAGCCCCTTTTTGTCTGCGTAGGCATTTGGCTGTCTTATTCCTTCCTCTAAGGAAATCCACTAAATGCTGTTAGAAGAAGGATAAGGTTAAGGATAAAGACCACTCTTAACTCCTTCCTGCTGACAAGAAGTCCTGTTTTGGAAAACAGAAGTCACATCTCCCTCACAGGCCTATCTAAGGGTCCCCGGCAAAGGGGGCAATTGTCCAAGACTCCAGATGCATGACCATTTGGAGTTTGATGGCCTAAAGGCGAGAAGAGACAAACCAAGTTATTAGAAAACATGTATCAAAACGAAAGAAGTGGAGGGTAAGGACAGCTCACAATTCCCAAGACTTTCTACCAGTTTGCATAGAGAGAGGGAGACCAAAAATCTCCACTGGTAAAAACAAACAACAACAACAACAAAAAAAAAAAAAAAAAAAAAAACCTTTTACCCTTTTGCTGGCTTGTCAGGCTTCTGGGTTCCCTTCCCCCAAGCCCAATCCTAAGCCAACTGTTGAAGGTTTGGGAAATTAACTCTTCCCAGTTCGGAGCATGCATCTGAGGGGCGTGTCCCATAGTACAAAGACACAATTACGTATCAGTGAAGAGAGGACACTGGAGGAAAACGGGAAAAAAGAAGGCTTTTTTTTTTTTTTTTTTTTTTCTAGAGGAGTCCTAGGAGTTCAGGATACATTCAAAAGGGGTACAGACAAGATGAATGGCTACTCATTTAGAAACATGGGAGCAGCCATCCCTGTTTCCTTTCTCTTCCTAGCAAATACCTGGGGTATGGGAGGGAGGAAAAGTGAGGCATTCTTTCTTTCCTCCATCCCTGTATCCCTGCATCCTGGCAACCGCAATAGGGTGCCACACAGGGGTTTCAAAGCAGCTTTCACACAGGTTAACAAGGGGGTACAGGGGGTGGGAATATCCTCTCTTACCCACATACACTCGATCTCCCCTACTGTCAGTAGCCTTTGAATTCTCTAGACCTCATTTATGCCGTGGATACTAGCATGACCTTTATCCACGAAATGGGAAGCTTAGCTTAATCGGCAGGATTAGTCATGCTCAAATGTGCTGTGCCTTTTAATTTCCATTATCATCTGCCACTGCATCCATCAGATCTAGTTTTCTTTTTTTTTTTTTTTTTTTGCTAGGGCTTTGACATGAAGCTTGGAATTGAGGTTGGGACAAAAATGTGTCTTGCCAGGCAGGTGGGGTTGGGGGTGCTGCATGGACTCCTTATCATAAGCTGAATGCTAAGGTGAAGCTGTGGAATTGAGTCGTCCTTCCACAAGGGAGAGAAAAGAATGTCTTCAGACATGACCAGATAATTGGTGCCTGTAGTTATGCTTGCTAAGATTTGGGAGCATGGGGCTTGGTTTTGCTTAGTCCCTGTTGTCTTACTTTCCCAAAAAGGAAAGCTCTGGGTGATGGGCATCCCATTTTTTCCCATCACCTGGTAGAACTGGCAGGATAATTGCTCAGAACTAGAATATTGATCCAGATTTTTACACTACCCATCCCCTTTTGTTTTGTCTTAGCCACAGCCAGAGATTGCTAGTTGGTTCACAGGAATAAGCAAGGTTAGTCTGAAATGTAGACAAAACTTAACTAATGAGTCTAGAATCTAATGATGGTAAGTTTTAAAACCTAATTTCTCTCTAGTCCTCATTTCTGTTAAAAATAAATCATGATAGGGCTGTGTTCTTTGCAAAGTAGACTTTAGTCTTATACTTGGCTTGATTATTTGCTTAAAGTGTGGCAAGAATAATTATTTCTTCATAGGCCTTTTAGACTGGCTTTGATGGAACTCTGTTCTACAAGGAATCTCTGTGGGGGATAGATCAGATGGCAGGAAAACTATAGAGAAAGGATGCAAATCTTCTGAAAGGTCAGAGGGTTTTGCAGAGTCCTGGGACGAGAACAGGTGAAGGCAGCTGTCCTATAACCCTGAGGCAGAGGGCAAGGAGAAACAGGGAGTGTAGGGGAATTTATTTTAAACAGGTGTGATTACTGATGTCGACCTCGAACTGACCTTTGATTACCCACGCGCAACGTTCCCTGGAAGGGGAATGATAAATGTTAATTACCTACAGGTTTTGTTGGCTCCAGGTTTTCGGCATTGTGCCTTCCCTGAATAAAAGCAAGCAGCTCCAGCTTCTCGGGGGCTGCTCTCTGGCCGGTAGAGCTAGGCGGTCGCGTAGCTGCTCTTATGCTGTGTGTCTGTGTCCGAGTACCCATTTCATCCTTCGGTCAGGGCCTGTGGGATAGATCCAGCGAATCTCAGGTAAGATCTTTTGAAGCTGAGCCCAGCCATGGGTTTGCATCCTTAAATACCTGTGAGTTAGGTAAACTCCTCACTTTTTGAGGTCCCAAGAATATGTGGTTCTGTAGATCAAAAACAAACATTTAGAGAAACGGAGTGTCTTGCTCTAAGTTGCCAAGCTAACAGGTAGCAGAACTCAGGTTTAGCCTAGGTCTTGCGTTTTGTTTCGGTTGCTCGAGACCACAGAAATGTCAGAGGAAACTAGTTGTGGGTGCTGGAACTGGGAGTACCTCTACTATTTACAGATTTCTTATTTTCAATTATTTTTTTTCTGTAAGAATTTGTAGTAGGCGCCTGCAATCCTAACATTTTGGGAGGCAGAGGTGGGTGGATCAGCCTGGCCAACATAGTGAAACTCCATGTCTATTAAAAATATAAAAATTAGCTGGGTGTGATAGCACACACCTGTGATCTCAGATACTAGGAAGGCTGAGGCAAAAGAGTTTCTTAAACCCGGGAGGTGGAGGTTGCAGTGAGCTGAGATCACACCACTGCACTCCAGCCTGGGCGACAGAGTGAGAATTTGTCTAAAAAAAAAAAGGAGAGAAGTTGTAATGGGTACTAACAGTAGTTATTTGGGAAATATGCCACATTTAACAGTTCCTAAGTATATAAGTAGCTGAACAAATGAAGCAAAGAAAGTTTCAGGAGTTTTTAATGTACTCTTCTAATAGCAGTGTCTATGAGGTTTCCCCACTGGCCCAGACCTCTCATGAGCTAGTACGTTCAAGGTTGCATCAAAATAGCAGAATCATTAAGCTGCTTCATCTAGAAGAATCTTAATGATTCTGCTATTTTGGATAGGTGGATGTATGTTTATATATTTGTATATATAATCGTGAATCACTTAAACATTGGAATATATTATCAGAAATGTATTATTTGGTTATTTCATTGGGCTGCAAATGTCATAGAGTATACATACACAAACCTAGATGAGTAAGTTTAGCCTACTACACACCTAGGCTATAAGGTATAGCCTACTGCTCCTAGGCTGCAAACCTATAGAACATGTTACTATCCTGAATACTGTAGGCAATTACAACATAATGGCAAGTATTTGTGTATGTCAACACAGAAATGGTACAGTAAAAATGTCTTATAATCTTATGGGCCACCATCTTACATCAAATCCATCTTTGACCAAAATGTCATTATACAGTGCATGACTATCAATGTATATCTATAAATAGATACATATATGTATATGTATAACTGTATATATAATAGCTCTATCCTCATGTCTATGTATGAATGTATGCATATGTATACTTTCACACACACGCACTCATACTAATACATGTAACAGATACATGATAGGTATTTGAAATATGCACTTGTGGAATCAGCCTAGGTCTTGCATTTTGTTACACAATGTATGCGATGCACTGTCTTTGTTGTGACATGAAGTCGTTATGATAGACAATTCGGAATAGAATATGCACATGAAATGTTAGAAGCAGAAACAATTGGAAACTTCAAAGTTGAACTGGAACTTCTAGATCTCTTGTCACCTCCAAACTCCAGTTTGAATGTTGGGGGTATTCTGCAAAAGAATTGTGTCCATGTCCTCCATCGTGGACCAAATTAGACACCTGGCCCATGAATCCAGCTGAATTAAGAAATGCAATAGAAAGTTGAGATTCTGTAGGCCCAGCTGTTGCCTCACACCACTAAGGCAAATCTGCTAGCAAATAGCTCCTAGGTATGTGAACTGCACCAGGACCTGATGTCCTGCACTGACCTTCTAAGGATACAAAGAGGATGCTTGCTGCTTCTCTCCTTTCTTCCCACTCTCAGGCAAAATATGTCCAAACTAAGCAAGAACCATGCATAGAAGGAGAGAATTCTGGAAAGTACAGTTCTAGCTTAGCTAAGATGACATAACGCGAACCCTCTATGCCATTGTTAATGGCAAAATCAATTTTATAGCCATTATCTAATTTAACTGTATTGTATTCTAAAGATTCTGAATCAATGATAGGACTTGAAAAGCTGTATTTTTACAAACATCTCTAATGGTGCTCATGCTAACCCAGGTTTGGGATCCAGAGCTACATAGGGTGACCTTGAGAATCCATATCCCATACAGTAAAGTTACCCATTGTAACATCCTCAGTACTTAGCATTTTGCCTGGATATATAGGCATTCTGAGAAATATGTAACAAAATAAATATAAATGTTCGACATTTCTGATGTTTAGAATTTTTACTGCCAGGATCTTTTAGTCAGTCAATGTTCTTAAGTTCTCTATGTAAAATACTTGGCTGTGTTAGGTAGGCAATGCTTTGATTTTTTTAAAAAATCAAGTAATTGTACAAAATAACTTTAAAAACCCTTCCCTATGATGTGCAGATTCCTCAAATTGGGAATAAAATATCCAATGGTTCACTGTGCTGCATAATAATTTCTAACATGCATTTGTCCATAATGAAGAATTTTCATTGCTCTTAGAGAGCAAGCACATGGCCTCCTGGGGTAGAGCATGGATTTGAAGTCACTTAAACCTGGAGCTGCACACAGCCTCTCTCACTTACTGGCTGTAGACCTAAGGCAGTTACTCAGTTCTGAGCTCTTCTTTGACATTCAGATGGAGACAATTATATATATTTACCTCCAAGGATTATTGTGATGATTATAGCAAACAATGTATAAGCAAACTCTTGTAGCAATTTTTACACCTTCTGGAAACAGAAAATGTTGCCTACTTATCTTCTGTCACAGTGATTTGATTCTTAATAATTATACTGATTATTTAATGACTGGTGTGAGAACACATGGCTGAAAGAGTAAACAATGATATCAGAATACCCAGAATGTGTACAGTCAGCCTTTTTCACCGAATTTGTTGTATTAACTCAGACAATATTATGAAGTAAATGAAAAATGAAATATAAAGTCACAGAAAACTGATATGGATCCCAGCTCTACCAAATGCTCACTATCTGGCCTTGACTACATTATTTACCTTTGTTTAAGCCTATATTCCTTGGTGACTATGGCTTAATAGTGTGGCACATATAGAATGATTTTAAGTATTATGTGAATTAAGATGCAAAACATATAATTAAATACATGAAACATTGTGAGTACTATTGTCTTTTCCTTTTTAAAATGTTACACATGTAGCATTAACATGTTGGCTATTTAATAATTGCTCTTAAAATTGAGAAGCCATGAATTAAGATATGAAGTCCTCATTCACAGATAAATATGTGAACAGGTTAATAATGGCAGGTTAAAATGTATTATTTGAAAAATTATGCCTCCAGAGATTAAAGATTGAATAAAGACCATTCCCTTCTGTTTATAAGACTTCATTAGATAATAAACTGGTAAAACAAATAGCACTGTGGGAGACATGGATGGGGTTGTGTATAGTGCCAAAGTATATGCAAAGTCAGTAAACAGGAACAAAAGCTAACTTTACCCTAGTTAATGGGTGTGTTTGGGACAGGGGCAAGGAAGCACCTTGTATATGGAATGTGCATTCTGTGAACACCAATGATATGCTTGACCCTGGGATTGGTTTAGATGATTTGAAGATATGCAAGACTAAGTTTGTCCATTTAGGGTTCTAGAGTTCAATGTGCAATTGATAAGTAAACAATTTCAAAGCTATGTAAAAAGTGGCAAGATCCAGGTATATGTAGTTTAAACTTGATGTCATTGATAATACATATCTTTATTATACTATGGTTCCAGTATTAAGAGATTGAAATATGATGGACAGTTTGGTTTTTCCTCTCAAGGTGATTATAATATTGTTGAATAATTAAATGTAAGTCCAAAATATTGACAATTCTAAGTCAAAACAGAAAAAGTTTTAAGAAGAGTTCAGATAAAGAACCTTAAAAGGAGGCAGAAAACATTTCCTATTTAGGGTCATCGAGATTATCTTCTTATTAAAGAAATTGAGGAATGGCTTTAAGGAAGAAATGACATTTGCGCTCAGTCTGAAAAGATTGAGATAATTTTTGACAGGTAAAGAAGAGAGTAAGAGAATAAGGAGTGGGTAGGTGGTAAAAGAGAACACGTTAGATTGGAGCACAGAAGCTGAATTATTTGGTGCATATATTAAGTTGAACTAAAGGAAACTCATTGTGGTGGACAAAGATGGTCCAATTTTGGTAATGTCATATGGCTCAATCTAATATAAAATATATACATCTCGTCTAGTTTGCCATGAATGTGTGTCACGAGAAGTGTAGCGTTTTTATGCATTTAAAGGTCTCTTTTGACTCTTCTGTATTGGTTTGCTCTGAAGTGATTCAAAGAATTCCAGCTTCAAAATCAGACAGGCAATAGATTTGAATCCTGATTCTATAAATTACGTTGGTCAAATCACTTAATGCCCCTAAACTCAGTTTACTTAATTACAAAATGGGAATCCTGGTACTAATTTAACAATTTGTGGAAATTAAATGAGATAACCACAGGTAAAATTTCTGCCCATCTCTAACATGAAATAGATCTTCAGAAAATGTTAGTTGTAGCATTGTAGCAGAAGTTCCACTCTTAATTGAAAAAGTTTTTGACAGAAAAATTGAACAAGTCCCTAGGAAAACATCTGTAGTGCCTTCTCTTGCCCATTTCTTTTCTTCCCATCCTCCCCAGCCGTGATGTATCCCCATCAGTAGGCTCTCTCTCCACCAGCTGTTTGGGGATTTTAGATGCCAGGGAGCCCTGTTGCTCACATATGTTTGAATTGCTTCCTTTCTATTTAACCTTCTTGCTAGAAAATTAACTAGTTCAACTTCCTCCTTTAAGTTGCCAAGCATTTTACCTTTGGAATTGACTGTTGTAAATGTGCATGGATAGTGGTTGATTGCTTCTTTGGCATAGTCATTATTTATGCAATTATTCGTAGTACACACATTAACAATTCATTTTCTGTTGCAACTGTAGAAATAACTCATGAAGGTGAGTAGAAGCCACCTGGGATTTTCATAGCATTTTTCTTTCCGAATTGTGCAATTATGTACTACAAATGAGATTAGTGTTTGGGGAAGAGAGAGATGCCTGCACCTTCAGTGCAGCACGATCTAGAAAGTTTAACTTTGCTGTTTGTCATAAGACTTCATAGTTAATAAGCCCTTTCATGCACATGCTGTGTTTCAGCATACACAGGGCTTTCTTATGCATTACTTTATTTGAGGTATCAACTTAAAAGGACAGTTTAGATATAAGGAGAACAACTGATAAAAATTTCGCTTTCCAGATAGGTAAACTGGAACTCAGCAAATTAAATGGTTTGCTTCAGGCAACATTGCTAGTAAATAGTGGAACCTTTATTCTAGAATATTCTTTCACATGAAATAATCCTTTTTCGTGACTCCCAACTTTAGATATGCATATATAGATTATCTCTCTGTATATACAAATATGTAATACATACAGTCTATAAATGCATTATCATCCAGTCTGAGTAACTTATTTTGTTGTTTAATTCTCTCAGTTCAGATCAGGGCCTCTTTCAATGAGAAGTAGGTAGCTGATATGTGTGTGTTTATTACCTATGTTCATAAGCAAAGTTGAAGCTTTTCAATTTGGCTGCTTTTCATACTGGAGTGAGGCAACCAGATGATTGGGTGTATCATAATTTTATGTAAATGTTTGGGGGGTGAAACAAGTTTTTTGTAGTTGTTTGTAGACAAAAATGGAAACTGTCCATTTTCTAGGTATCTTTCTTTACCTCTTGTTACAGTTTCTTAGACTGTCTCTCTACTACCAGAAGATATATAGCCTGACTTTGGTCAAAGTCTTACTTTTGTTCCAATTGGTTGTGACTTCTGTTTGAACCATCAACCAAAGTTATGCCTAATCAATCCTTCCTCTTTTCCTTATCAAAACTTAGCTATGAAAACTAAGATGTGGTTTGGCCACTTTTGAGTTGTTACCATTCATCATAGAAATCTTTATTTGCTAATAGAATCTAGAGAAACTTTTTTCAAATATTTGTTTGGAATTCCACAATAATCACTGTGGTTAAGACTTCTTAGAATTGTTGGTATCTGAAATTTCTATCATCTACCTATTTTTAGGTTCCAGGCTAAGAAGACTATGTTTTTAAGGGCTGTATTGTTAAAAACAAAAGCCAGATGAGAAATAAAGTGTTAGTGACATTACTAAAGTTTGCAACTACATAAGGTTTATTTTTGGAAGGCTAGGTAGGATTTTCTCATTTTGCTTCTTCGAATCTAATAGGTCTGAGATAGGGTATACACTTAAATCCAGTTTTCAGTGATAATTACACTAACAAACATTTACTGAGAGCACTCTGCGGACCAGATACTGTGCATACCACTTCATATTTGTTAACGCATTTAATCTACACAGCAACACTACCAGGTAGCCATAATTGGGACAGGTATTGCCAGGCTATTAAGCTTACCTATTTGCAAATTGAAGAGATTGGTGAGCACTAGTGTGGTCATACAAGAAGAAGGCAAGTCCTGTCTTGGGTTTGTTTATCACAGGGGAGAGAAAAGGTATAAGAAAGCCCACTATGTCTGGATGCAGAGTGAGAGATACTAAGTACTGCCAAGTCCTTGCAAGGCAACATAATCAGCTCCCTTAATAAAAGGAGACTCATGAATATTTCAATTTCTGACAAATATAGATAGCAACACTTTCACTTCTGGTTGCTGGACAGACATGAACTAGCAAGACGAGTCAGGAGAAGCCCACTGCAAAGGACTGTCAAGAAGGCAAATATTTTTTAAAAAATAGATCCCTCCATTAAAAGCTCGTGATTTTTACATTTAGGCAATTTAGTGGGTACTGCCAGGAAAAAAACATGATAAAGTTTTGAGTGTTCAGTTACAAGACTACGCCATTGTGATCAGTTAGCGGAGAAAATGGTTAGAGGCAGGTGCATGGTCCTAGTGGACCTCGCCACTTTTGTTTCATTTCCGGCATGTTGCTTGGAGATGAGAAGGTCTCCTTTTGTCATAGATGAGGAATATGAATCTGGAGAAGGCTATCCAATTATTAACTTAAGCCCTGGCTTTATCATGAAAAAGCATGGAATTAGATAAAGTAAATCCTCTCTTCAAGAAGAAAATCGATGCAACCAGAATGCCACTCTTCTAAAGAAGCCCCACTTTATGTAAAAGAAAATGAAGAAGTGGCTCAGACATTTATTTATCTCAATGTAGTGCACTAAATTACCTCCAAAATTTCTAAAACAGCTGGAGGGTTATAATGTAGTTTATCTAGTTTTATTAAGCTAAGCTCTAAAGTCAAGGCAAATTGGGTTTTCCAAAGGTGATTGTTTCAAAATTCACCATTAATTAGTTTCCTGATATCAAAAATACAGAAAGAGAATAACTCTTTTACATATATGTAGATCTTGCTATATTTAAAATATAAACATAAACTCTAAGTCTCTATGAATTATCTATGTTTACATGATTTATTTTGTTGTGGAAAGCATTAATGTGTGGCTAGCTTAGAAAATGGTGATAGTTCACATGTTGTAGCTATTAGTTACAACCAATGTAAATGAACTTAAATAAATTTGTCAAATTATTTTTATTTGAATAAAATTATTTTTATTATATAATACTTAACTTCAAGGACTTGAAATAGTTATTACTAATGTTGTTTCCATGCTGTTGCTCTTTATAACAATCTTGGGGGGAAAAATATTTCCTCTAACAATGACTGAGTCTGAGTGAAATAGAAAGTTCAATTTTTTCCACAAATGTTCTAGATCATTTTTAGCTTTCCAGAACTAGCTCTAAAAAAACTTAAAGCGTAGAGGCCTATCTGTAATCTCCTTAGTGGCCTCTTTCTAAGTCTTTTTTTTTTTTTTAAATTAAGGGGTAGTAAACAATTTTTTTTCTTTCTAATTTTTCTTAGAAGTGTATTCACATAAAAGTATAAAAGTCAGAAAAGCATTATTAATTCTAAGATGCATTTATTCCCAAATTTTACGTCACTAAAATTTGAATTCATCTTAGTAAGGAAGGCATGTCATAGTTAAATTGACAGGATTATTTTCTTGCAAAAAATAATTGTTCCTCTTATGACATCTAAGACTTGTTGAAATATGCTAACATTCTAACATTTCTAGGGATAGTTCCAAAAATTAGAGTATATTATTAATAAAATATTTTAACCCAAATGAAAATTATGTATTTGCTATTTATTGCATGATCTGTCATATGTTCATTTCATCAGCAGTCATATATTCAGTATCTTCTAAGTCACTATCAGGCAAAATACACACACATTTATGGGAAGTTTTTATCCTTAGAGGCTTACAGCCTTGAAGGAGAGTTGAACACGTAATTACAATAAATTGTAATAAACTAGTTTCAAAGGCTATAGGAAGAGAATGATGAAGTTATGTTTTAAAATGATCTACTGACTTAGTGTTCCTAAAATTTTTCAACTTGGATATTTAGTTGAGTGTAATCCAGAGGGTTAGTAGGTTTTTTAAAAAATATTTTAAAAATATTATACACCCGGTAGGAATACAGTTAGTAAAAACACCTGAGTCCATTTCATATACTTTTAAATCAAAATTGCTAATATTTCCAGGAAAAACGTATCCATTGAAAGCTATACAATGTGCTAATTGTGCTCTCTTTTTAAGTTGCTCTCATTTTTAATTTTCAGTACCAAGGTCACTTAAGATTCACTGCCTATTGCTCAACAAATCAGAAGTATATAGTGAAAATAGAAAATAAGTGAAACTGTAATCAATTGTAGCATTTAGGGCATGCTCTTGGCTTTTTTAATTCATTACTTAAGGAATGCTCACTATTGAATTATAGTACTAGCCAAGATGGTTGATTAAAGTCCAAATTTTATTATGTATTACATGCTTTATGCTTTTCACACAAACTTATTATACTGCTTGGAGAAGGTGATCTCTCAAAGCACATTAGACTAATGTTCCTGAAACACTGGCTAATGTAAGTTTTATTGGATTGTGATAACCAGAAAAGGTCACCTAATGATTTGTTCCAATAATGATTTACCAAAAGGATAATATAATTAATAAGTTGTTAAATGTTTGACCTTGAAATACCTTGTCATTTGTTGAGATGTATAAATATCATATTAATACAAAGAAAGAATAGAGAATCAAACAATCTTTCAATAATGTTTTTCCAAATTTTACCTAGATTAGGTAGGTATAGTGATAACAGCTAACATTTATTGAGTGCTTACTATGTCCCAAGTACTATACTAATAAGCATTTTAATTCATCAGCATGTTTTATCCCCACAAAAACTCTAGATAATCATCATTCTGATTTTTAGATGAAGAAGTAGGGATTTGGATAGGGCAAGTAATTTATCCAAAGTCATTCAGCTACTTAGGCAAAGTCCAAGTTTAAACCAAGTTATATCTAAATACATAGTTCTCACACTACATTGAATATCTGGATCCTTCAGAGAAAGTAATCATTTATGCATTCAGACATTACTGATGAGGTGTGAATTCTTCTCTCCTTCCAGCACTTTAAGAAGTTAGTAAATTATATTTTTAAGTAGTGACATTATACATGATTAAACTTTTTGGAGTCAACCATGCTAGTTCAAATCCCAATTCTACAACTTGTTGCCACTAGCTCTGAACCAGTTGTTTAACCTCATCAAGCTTCATATCCCCCTTTGGTAAGTATGATGCCTATCTAAGTCTTGTTTGATGATAAGAAAATACCTAAATATGCTTATGAGAAGACTTTGTATCAGTCTACTCATTTGGAGGTTGAAAGGAGTTCATTCAATGCAGTTTCCACATGCAGTGTTAAAAAATAGGAGTGAAAGCTTATACTTTGAAATTTCAAAACTCTTCATTCACTTGTCTCTCCATCTATCTATAGATAGATTCATTTCCTAGGTAAATTAAATTTGTCTTTATTATTCAAACATATCAACAAAGGTAAAACTCTGTTAATCTCAAAAATAGTATAGATAATACCTTATCAACAGGAAGTTATTTTCAAGCAAGAATTTGAACATCCTGCATAATTTATGCCTTGCAATATTAGTTTCATCAGTAAGCACATGCACACATATAGCATGCTTCCTTTCTGCCTTAGATTGAGTTCACTCAGAAAACAGATTATCACTTACCTAGAGATTTACTTGTAGAACAAAATTGGTTGTTTTGGAGGGGGGTTCACAAAGTGGATGGAGAGGTGTTTTCTAGGAATACCACCTTGAAGGAATGTGAGGGAAGTAAGGAAAGTGGGATTGGGTGGAGGGAGAAGTTGCTGCAGATGCCTCACCAAGTTCTGGGTAGAATTCTAGAGCTGATCTAGTCCTTGCTAGTCACTGAAATTAAGGCACCGAGACCCAGATTTTGTTAACACTTCACTGGTATAACACTTGATCAACTAGTATTAGCTTAAGGCTGCCCTGCCCCACCCCATCCTCACATCCTCACATACATCTAGAGGGAGTATATTCTTGATTTAGGTACCTCTGTCTCCCCAGAGCAATTCCCAAGGAGGCGTGGCCTGACTTTGAGCCATCAGCAGCCACCAACCCCAGCATGTAGGGCAACAAGAGCCATATTCCCAAAAGGCAGCTCTGGATAGCATGTCATATATCTATAATAAGGTACAATAAGGTTAATGTTAGTACAATACCTCAATCATGGTAGCTACCCATAATCTCACAACAAACACAACACCATTCAATGGTAGAAATTTATGTGACCACAAAAAACCTGATAGTCTAAATTGCATAATGTAAAATGTGTATTTGGTTATACATAATCATTTAATCAATATCCATTAAGCAGACACAATCTTTATCAAATTATAAAAGCTAAAATTACTAGTGCAGGGTCAGTGGATACTGCATGCTGCCAAATCTGGGAAAGGCATATCACCTGTGTAGTGCCTTGGCTAAGGGCATAAAACTTGAAACTGATCATGAAAAAAAGACAAATCCTAAAGAAGGAATGTTCTATTTTTTTAAAAGGGGATGGAGGGCTGAATTATTTAAAGATGTAAGTACCATAAAAGTCAATGAAGGCTGTGGTAACATTTCTGATTCAAGAAGACTAAAAAGACATGAAGAGTAATGTTCTTTGTGGCCCTGTACTAGAGTAGAAATTGTGCTTATAAAAAACATTATTGGGAATAATCACAATGTTAGAATGCAAACAATAAATTAGGCAAGAGTGTTGCATCTATATAAAATTAAGTAGAGTTGTGATGGGATTATTTGAGAATATTATTCTTAAAAAAATATATGCTGAACTATTTTGGAATAAAGGGCTATGAAATATGTAACTTGCCTATAAATTATTTAAAAATCTACAGGAACAAACACACAGAAATACAGACACAGTGAGTCTGAGTAAAGATGCGTACAGGTGAAATAGTTTTTTTAAAAAAATATTTTTCAATAGTACATGCAAGAGATGTTTTAGACTAGAGAAGACAGGTAGTGCTGGAGGTAGCAAAGAATATATGGATGGAATATGTCCTAAAGGCAGAGGCAACATGACTTGCTTAAGGATGTTCGGAGTAAGAAAATAAAATGGATCTATAAATGTCCATTTGTTAAAAAGATACTTATATCATGAAGCTTGTGATACTTTTCTGGCACTGTACAATCTTTCTTGTTACTAATCCTTCAAATAGCAGCTGAAATTTCATCTTTTTAGGTAAACCTTCTCTGATTACTATCAACCAGAATCAGGCATATGGTTACCATCCTGAGAATACTCCCTATTGTAAATTCCTAACATTTACCAGTAAATAAAACGTCACATTTCATAAGTACTTATACAGAAGCTCGTCAACTTAAAATGGACTTAGGTCCCAATAAACCCATCATAATTTCAAAATATCATAAATTGGAAATACATTTAACGTATCTAACTTACCAAACATTATAGTTTAGCCTAGCATTTCTTAAATGTGCTCAGAACACTTACATCAGCCTACAGTTGGGTAAAATTATCTAACACAAAGCCATTTTGTAATAAAGTATTGAATATCTCATGTAACTTATTGACTACATTACACTGTACGGCACAGTACTGGTGTTTTACCCTCATGATTGCATGGTTGACTGGGAGCTGACGCTTCCTGTTGCTGCCCAGCATCATGAGAAAGTATCATCCTGCATATCACAGTTTCAGAAAAAATACAAATTTCAAAACAGGAAGCACAGTTTCTGGTGAATGCTTATCACTTTTATATCATCAAAAAGTCAAGAAATGTATAAGTAAAATTACAGTAAGTCAGAAACCATGTGTGTGTAATCTCATACACACACACACACACACACACACACACACACACAGGCACAAACACATAGGCATGTCTGTTTCCTTCTACTTCTAAGGGTTTTTTACAATAATGGTGTATATTAATAAGCAGATAACTGGATAAGTTAAAAATACCCACTTCAGTTGTCCAAATGAGAGTTAATTTCTAATTTTTAATCACTGCCCAACGATTAATGTTAATAAAATAAATTTAAATAGCTTATCTTTGAGTATTTCTAATATTAAATTTGTTTTATAAACACATTTACCCATATTTAAAAATTTACTTAATTAAATGTTAAACTCATTTTATATCTCTCTTTTCACTTGCCTTTTGATAGTGTAAATTCCTACTCATTTTTCTTCTTGATTTTTATCTTAGGTGAAAATGATTTTAAGTTACTTTTAAAAAATATATATTTCGTGGATATAAGTACTTGCTACAGATTAGTATATAATTCCACCATATTCATTAACTTTGGAGAAACATATAAAGACTCAATCTTTAAAATTTTGTTCCATTGTTTTTGAAATTTATTTTCACGGGTTGGTTACAGCAAACTAATTCCATATTTTTTTCAAGATACTTTTTTAATGCTTGGGTCTTTTTAAATCTTTATCATTGAAATTCAGTATTTTTGTTTGTTTAAAACTCATCCTGATATGGAACATTTCTATGTAATTTAGGCTGAAAAGTTGAGAGATATTCATATTTTTGCTTTCTGAGAAATGTCTTCAATTTCATCATTGTTAAATATTTCATAAATTTTATTTATCCTGAAATTTTAAGACTGACATTTTCTGTCATTTTTCTGTCTTCTCTTATCTTTCTCTTATTTTAATCTTTGCCACATTTTTAGTTTTCTTCAGTATTCTCAGAACATTTCATAGACTGTACTGTCAATTATTGATTAGACTTGTATCTTCACATTGGCTCTCTTGACATTAGTAATGTAATTTCATATTTTATGCATTCTTTTTAAATGAGTTTGACACTTTTGACTATTTTAGATTTTTTTAAAGTAAAAAAGAACATTGTTCTTTCGACTTTGAAAAACTTTTATTTTTCTGATCCTGTCTCAAAGAGGCAATGTAATTTTGACTTCTAATAAAAAATTTCCTTTTTGTTAAAAGTTATGTTGGTTTTCATATATATCTTTTGAGTAGTTAGAATGACACTTTTTTAGTTTTTGTTTTTTTTTCTTCTGAATAGAGCCAGTGATAGAGATACATAGATGTGAGGTATTTCAACAGGTACGGTTGGAGATTGCTCTTAAATCTTCTGCCTAAACATTTTAATTCTTATGGAATCTTTTCTCAGTATAACATCTGGAAGGCAATTGCATATGTGCATAGAAATTCATCTGGCATGGCTCTCCTAAACTGAAATAGAATCATTTCTCATTCTTTACTGCTTTATTTTCTGTGACTCGAAACTACCACCACCACAACAACCAAAGTTGCTTTTTCTTTTCTTTTAATAGACCCTGAGTCTCTGAGTTAATGGAACACCAATTGGAAGCATCTTCCTTCTCTTCTGTCAGAGAAGTTAATCTCTTTCGTGAGCCTAGGCACAAGTTAACCACTGCACTCTATCAAATTAAGACCACCTGTTACCTCATTTTGGCAATCTCAAGTTTTCTACCATTGTCTTTTCAGGTGTCATTATTTTAAAAATTAGGGAGTTAAAAAATGTGTGAAAGGTTGCTCGTTAGATGCCACTGTAAATTAGATGTAAAACAGCTGCTCTTGTATCAGTTGGCCTGACTCTTGTAGCCACAGTTATCTCTCAATTCCGGGAAGATGATTATTCCTGAGGTAAGTAATAAAAGTTAGAACGCAGATTTAGTGGAAACAACACTGAACTGGGAGGTAAGAGAACTGTATGCTCACTGTGGTATTTACATTAATTGTTACAGTCATCTTTTATTTTATAGCTCACCTTCGTTACTTGCTTCACAAGTGTCTTAGGCTCCATTGCTAAATTGCATTCATCTTCTAGTTATCTGAACCTAGGAGTTGTTTCTCTTTTTATTTTTTCTTTTCTATCTGCGCTTAAGAAAGTTCAGAAGAAAACATGATATACTTTTTTAAGTTTTAGCTTTTTTTGCAAAGACATGTTGTAAAAAGAACTCTTAGATTGCTGCTATCTGTGGAAGAATAGAATTAAAAAGGTTCTAATTCTATTCGAATCTCCTAGATAGAATCATGTTACTAAGCTATGATCATAACAAGTACAAACTATATTGAGAGCAAACATTAAAAATCTACACTTGTATCAATCTTTGTTGCATATGATCTACTTATTTATCTTATTTAAATGGCTGAATTCAAGAGGAAAATATTTATACCTGGTTTTTTTTTTTTTTTTTTTTTTTTTTTTTGAGAAAGAGTCTTGCTCTGTTGCCAGACTCCAGGCTAGAGTGCAGTGGTGCGATCTCAGCACACTACAACCTCCGTCTCCTGGGTTCAAGCAATTCTCCTGCCTCAGCCTCCCAAGTAGCTGGGACTACAGGCATGCACCACCGTGCCTAGCTAATTTTTGTATTTTAGTACAGACGTGGTTTCACCATGTTGGCCAGGATGATCTAGATGTCTTGACCTCATGATCCACCTGCCTCGGCCTCCCAAAGTGCTGGGATTACAGGCGTGAACCACTGCACCAGGCCTATATCTATCTTTAAAAAAAAAAAATGCCTATCGCTTAAAGCAGATTCTCCTGTGTTTGAAACTTATTGGTGCAGCATTCATATATTCCCATCATAGATTTGGATCCAAATAGCACACAAATTTATTGATTCACTTAATCAAATGTTTATTAAATTCATGCTATTTCCTTGCAAAGTATTAGCCACCAAAAATAGAGATAACATAACTTGTGCTCTTGACAATCTCAAAGACTAAAAGGGAGAAATAGAGGTTAAATAAGGTATCTCTTACATGGTGTGATAAGTTCAATGTAAGCAAATAGTGAGGACTGCAGAAAGAAAAGAAACTCCAGCTGGAGTTGAAGAAAGATTTGCTACATTTAATGGTTACCTGTATTGACATGTGAGAAAGAATTTAAAAGATAGTGAGTTGGGGCCGGGCGCGGTGGCTCATGCCTGTAATCCCAGCACTTTGGGAGGCTGAGGCGGGTGGATCACAAGGTCAGGAGATCAAGACCATCTTGGCTAACACGGTGAAACCCTGTCTCTACTAAAAATAC